>VXAV01000221.1:28417-46195 GCA_013399715.1 Alectura lathami | reverse complement strand
GGGGGGGGGGCGGCGGGAGCCGTGCCGATGGCCGGCCCTCAGCGAGGCAAACGGGGCGGAACTTGCCGGGCCGGCGTGGGTCTGAGGTAAAACGCGGTGTGACCAGCGGCGTAGCGCTGCTTGGCCCAAGCTGTTAAAAACAGAGGTCTCCTGTGGGAGAGCAGAAGTAGTGCTGGCCACCTGCAGCCTTGAGGGGGGACATGGAACCTCTCTTCACGCCTGTCCTTCTGCAGTCCCTCGCCGCCTGTTTGGCAGGGGGCAGGAAGTCCAGGCCTCCGTCACCTGTTGCAGCCATAGTTCAGGAATATGGAAAAATAGGAACTAGGGCTCTAATTGCAGCTTGAAATGCATTGTGGCCACATGTTGCAGCTGTTGATCCACCGCGAACTCGCTCTGCTGGTTCAGCTTGGTTCCAGAAACGCCGAGGTGTTGGTTTCTGGGTCAGTAGGTAGGTGTGTTGTCAGGCCTCCTGCAGCTGGCTGCAACGCGTGAAGTGAACAGTGCCAGGTGCCCTTCGGTCTGCTGAGGTCTCTCGAAGTGGAGCTGTGTGCCCTTGCCTTATCTGGATCGAGTTTGTCTTGCTGGGTGATCCGCAAGGACGAGGACCCAGCGGGACCCGCAGGCTTCGGGCTGTTAGGTACAGCTGGCAGTGCTGGGGGTTCTGCAGGAGGCCTCACGCGTGCAGCTCTCGCCCCGCTAGCGGCTGCACTTGCGTGTCACTTTGTGAGCTCTTTGGGGCTGGTCACAGTGCTTTGTTTCAGTCTTACAGAACCAATTTCCTCTGGTTCCTTTCACAGCCAGTGGATAAAGATGTAGTTCGGAGCCGAATTCTTTGATTATTGACTTCTAAACTATTATTTGCACTGAGAAAAGGAAAAGGCTTTTTGGCCTTACAACCCCTTAAAACAAGGCATCTGCACTGGAGGTACTTCTAGTGGCGGGGGTTGTTTGAAGTGCTGAGGCAATTAACTTCAAACAGGCGTTATATTGCCGTTCTCTGGGCAAGCAGAACTCTGCAGGTTTGCTCTGCATTTTCCCTAGCGTATTTGGATGGAGCACACTGCGTAGCTTAACGGAAACTCATGAGCATCACATTTGGCCCATGTAACAGCATCTACTGAAATTTCTGATACATGCATGTCAGTACTCAGCAGGAGTTTTACTTCTGATTGACTACAGTGATGTGACTGTGTGATTTCTGTGCACTGCCACAAAGCAAGTGGAGACTTCGGGTTAGCGTCAGAATTAAATTCACACCTCCTTTGTTTGGAGTTGTATGTCTGAAGATACTTACACCCCTTACAATTACCTGATTTAAACAGTGAAGTGAGACAGCGTCTGCTGCTTGGACCTTCGCTGTCTGAAGGAGGGAGTGAGTTGCTATGGAAGGATTTTGTGTGCTTTACATAGCCATTATTTTCATAAGGATCAGAGCAGTGGAACTCCCCAGGTTCTATTACTCTGTAGAGGTGCTTTCAGACAAAAGCGTGTACGTACCCTTAGGTGATTTTAGGGATATGGCGTGTGCAAAGTGGGATACCTTGAGCAGTAGGAATCACAGGTGATTTTCATATGAAGTGCAGACACCAAGTTAATGGTGTTCTTTGATGCTAATTTTATGTCTTAACTATAGTTCCAGTTTGGGGCCAGTACTTAAAAAATATAAGTATTAAAAGGAGAGGTGTATATAATTTTTGTTGCTACCTAATATTTTGGTAATGCTGCTACAGTACGCTTTGGATGTGTCTTCTTTTTTTTTTATTAACATAATTAGCTGAAAATTACGCTGCATCTGTGTCTCGATCACTTAAACTCAGTGACGAAAATAACACTTGTAATTGAATTTTGATACGTGAATTTTGAATGTTACAATGAAATAGTTTTACTTAGAAGATAACCTCTAAGAGACCTGTAGCATCAGTGCTAGAGCTGACACGGTTCGGTAATTTCTGTCTTTATCAAAATATCTTGCACAGAGAATATAATGGAGAACAGTTAATTACATATGTCTTTATCTAACGTTTTAAATCACTGATTTAATGATATGGTGGCCTCTTGGGCTTTTTTGCTCAAAGTTAGATTTATTTTAGAGAATCACAGCAGTGTGTTCCAGGCTTGCAGAAGTCTGTACAGGCCTATAACAGGAGGGAGACCGAGTTTTTACATGGGCAGATGGACATAGGACAACAGAGGATTGTTCTAGACTAAAGGAGGGGAGATTTAGGTTAGGTATTAGGAGGAAACCTTTCCCTCAGAGGGCAGTGAGGCCCTGGCACAGGCTGCCCAGAGGAGCTGTGGGTGCCCCATCCCTGGAGGTGCTCAGGGCCAGGCTGGGTGGGCCCTGGGCAGCCTGATCCCGTGGGTGGCAGCCAGCCCGCGGCAGGGGGTGGGGCTGGGGGGGCTGTGAGGTCCTTCCCAACCCAAGCCAGTCTATGGTTCTGTGGTACTAAAGGAGAAATCGTGTGAAGTGAGTTGGGTCAGCCTTACGAAGTGAAGGTGAAGGGAGATCTTCCTGCCGGCTGTGGGAAGGTGCTGAGCCGGGCTCCTCTTGGGAGTGCACAGCAGTGATGCGAGAGGCAGTGGGCACAAGCTGGTTTAGATACAGGTGACTCACAGACACGGTTGTGTTAGCAAATTTACAGTCTGGGAATTAAGAAAGTGGAGACAGTGACTACCCAGAGCCCGGCATGCAGCTAAATCTTGGATTTAAAACCAGTGCTCTGTGGGATTGCTTGCTCAAGACGTGTGGCTGTTGGCTACGCTAACCCTCCTTTCACAGCAGTCCGATTTGTAAGTCATCTAAACTGTTGGTTTTGACTCTTATCAATCTCTAGATACCAGTAAGGGTTAGGTACCAAATTTGGATGAGTTTCATTTGGTCTCAGCGGTGTTTTTTTTTCAGGTACAGAATGGGCTGTGGCTTTCCGTTAGCTCACGGCATGTGATAAGTTCGAAGAATTTGTGCCATCGCTTCTTCGTCGTGATTCAGTATTGCAGAAGAGCAGAATTTGGATACTAAATTTCATTAAGGAACCACTTTTTAATTAATTCTGGCTCAGAAACTAGTGGATTAGTTAATAAGCTGCCAGGAAATTAAATGTGTGTTCAAAGAGGAAGTGTTACAGTTTGGTGTATGATGCTTTTTATCTTTCGCTCTTGGCAAAAAGAATCTGGCCTAAGCTCAAAACGGAGCTCAGCTGTGAGGTACGGGCGGCTCTTTTAAGCGTGTCAAGGACTGCAGTGGCCAAGGTGTAGTGAAAGAACTGACGTGTGCTTTATCATCTTGCATTTAAGCATACTGGTTTTGGAACGATGGAAAGGGTAAATAAACACAGAATAATTTAAGTTCTTTTCACATCCTGAAAACAGTGAGGCCACCCGCTGCACGTTCATTTGAAGATTTGGACAAAGAGCTGTTAATATGAAATGCATGGGGTTAGAAAGGGTTTGTGAGGCTCCTTGGCAGTGTATCTCCCTGTAGTTTGAAGTGGGGACAATTTACTAATGCGTACACAATCAGATGATGAAATAATTTTCTTCTGCAGTTCTGAAGAAGGTGAAGGTGTTTCAGTGGAAACTGTGCAGTGAGGTCCTACAGGTTGACTTCCCCTAACTTGCTCAACTTCAGATGAATGCTCAGTTTTTCCACTGAGTTTTCAGGCTCTTTATTGGGTGGGAGAGGTAACGGAGGAGAGGCTGCTTGTAGCAGTCTTCTAGTTGGACAAACACAAAATAGTTTTATTTGAAGCCGTGTTGGAAAATGTGGTTGATCTGGGACTGTTCTCTAGAACCCCAGCTTCCCTTTACCAGAATTTTACCTCTCTCCCTGGCCTGGTGGAAGATGCTTACCACTTGGCTCTTGTGAAGATGAAGAGAACTTGTAGGTATCCTCCCTGCAGCCTAGGAGTGAGGGCTGGGAGGGAACTGCGTCAGTGGAAGATGTGGTGCTGTCAGCTGGTGTCTGCCTGCAGGAATCATAGAGCTCAGAAAATCCTGAACGCTCCCCCTGCGTGCTGGCACGCTGAAAAATGATGTATAATTTTAATAGTGTTAATATGCTTAACTGCCTGAAAAACAGGAGGTTTTTTTCACCTGTTACATTCTGCTGGACCTCATCTGTAGCAGGAGGATTGTGCTAGGTTAATTATTTTAAATTAGCTGGGGTACTGGGAGTGTAAAAGCAGGGAAAGCCTTCTGCTGTAGTTGCTGTCGTAGTGCAAGTGATGTAAGGTAGCTAAGCGTGTCTTTTTACTGACACAGTTGTGACAAACCTTTCTCATACATGTCTGCCCTTGATTCAGCTTCTTGTATTTTGTTAAAAAGGGAATAGAAAGAAAGAAAATCTCATTTAAATAACCTCTGTTTATACAGAACTAAAATTGCAAAATTATCTCACAGTGTTTTGCTTGGCCCTGAAGTGCATTCAGCATGATGGAATTCCTTCATATTTCTCATATGCTCCGTACGTAAGTGCTAATATCTACAGCCATACACCTGTTATCACATGCCTACCTTAATTCAGGGAAGGGAAACTTCAAAGTTATGTTTTACACGTATGCAGAGAGCAGAATTCAGGCTGCTTACGGCGTGGTTCTGCAGTACTTCAGCAACCTGTTCTGGTGGGTGGTGCCTTCCGCAGGGGACAAACACAACTTGTGGTGGGAATCTTCAGTCAGGAGCGCTTGCTCCTCCTAGGAGGTGAACATGCAGTGTTTTATTTTGGTGTCTGTTCAGGATGTGACTTACAACTTTTAAGATGATTCAGAATGTAAATTGGCGGACCTTGAACTCCAGTAAAACATCTGATAGCAAGTTTTATTTCAACAAAGGCTTCCATCTATACGCTGCAAAGCACATTTGCATCTGCCTTATTTATTTAGCTATTTTTTTGTTAGTGTTAAATTTTGCCTGTGAAAAAGGATCCTCAAGCTTTGCAAATAAGTGAGAATAATGCATTTAAATGCTAATAGGGTATCCATTGTTAGGTAGTTTATACTGCCCAAATGTGGGTTTAGAAAAATGTAAGTGTTGGAAAAAGTGAGTTCCCTTATTTTGCTTTCTTTTAAAAATTCTAAATAACTACATTTTTGTAAGCCTGCAATTTTGTCTTTTTTTTTTTTTTTTTTGGGGGTTTTACCTTGGTAAAGGTATACTGGACGAGTGAGAAGTGTTGGCTTGCAAGGTGCTGTTAGGATGTCTGAAGATGAAGAAAAAGTTAAGCTCCGTCGAATTGAGCCTGCCATCCATAAGTTCATTAAAGTGGCCATTCCAACAGATTTGGAAAGATTAAGAAAACACCAAATAAATATTGAGAAGGTTAGTGTTCACTTCTTGCTAATGTAGTTCTTTCTACAGTACCGGAGCAGTCGTGCTGAAAGGTAACGCACCGATTTCAGTGAGCAGTCGATCAGTTGACACAGCCAAAACAGTGGCAGGGACAGTTGTAACAAATTAGCTGTACAGGTGGTGAGATTTCAGACTCAGAACATTCTCTGTCTCTCTGTTAGTAAAAATATGTAGCCTGTGGAAACTGAGAAACTGGTTTGTCAAGGAAGGTAGTAAGAGATTTACTAGAACAAGTGACACCGATAAAAAGAAAAGGAAGAGAACGAGTGACTTGGGAGATAGACCTATTGTCATAATGTCAGCATTGCAGTGGAAATTTTGAAATTACTGATACTACAGTCTTGTTTAGAAAAGGTTAGAAAAATCAGTGACAGTAAGTGTCCAGGGTTCTACAAAGTTCTGGACATGTTTGTAGAAAATCATACACCACATTACTTTCGCTAGTTTTATTGACAGTGTATAAAATCGAGTGTATAGGGACATCTCTGCAGAACAACCACCTGCGATTTTTTTTAACACCTCGGGAAGGAATGAAGACACTGGAAGAAAGCCTCACCTTTTGTGAACATGGTTTTGATTTCCTGAAAGGTGTAGTCTGAAGCCTGTGTGTCGTGTTATTGTTGAAACTTTTAGATTTGACTGCTGACAGTTTTCACAACTTTCCCATAGCTTTACTGTAACTTTACCAAATGGGCAACCTTTTGGATGAAATTTCCCATGCCGGGTTTCTGCCGTGAGTAGTCTGGGGATGGGGAGGAGGGAAAATAACTCTTCCTGGCTCATTTGAGTAACGGATAAAGAATTGGATGGGGAGCTTGCGAAGAAGTACCTCGGGATGGAAGGTGACAGTGCAGATGTGGTTTGCCATGGGAAGAGAGAAAAACTGGGACAGAGGAAGACCTGGGACTGCTGGGACTAGTGATGGCTGAGAATAGCTGGACTATTTGCTTGTGAGGGTGTATCAAGGGTGCAACAAGGATATGAACTGCAATGTTCACAAATTGGAAAGTGTAATAGTACAATATTTACCTGAAGCAATAGCTTCTTAATGAGATGGACTGTCTTGTCAGTCACAGTGTGTTGTTTACTCTTTGTTATTCTGTATTTGTATAATTAATTGTATTACCTAGATGCCAGTGGATTATTCTTGCCTTGGAACCAGCCGCTTCGTAGCAGCCCCATGTTGTTCTGGTGGCCAGGAGCTGCTCCTGTTCTCCAGCTTCTCCCCAAGAGGAGTTAATTGAGTTACTTTGCAGTGTAGCCTGACTACAGAGCAGTAGAGATCCAGAGTCAGTATTAGCTTGCTTTTGGGTGGGAGGATGGGGAAGGCAAAGAGCCTTGACTGTAAAATCACTCTAGGACCAGTGCGCGCATCTTCTGGTACACACTTGGTACAGGTAAATAGAATCTTTGCCAAATATGGTCCGTATGTGTAAAAAACCCCACCCTCACTTATTTAGCATCTATGTACACCCCAGCAAGCTTCAGACAGTGATAGGATGAGAGGTGACAGCCTCAGGTTGTGCCAGGGGAGGTTCAGGTTGGGTGTTAGGAAAAACAACTTCTCAGAGAGAGTGGTCAGGTGTTGGAGCAGGCTGCCCAGGGAGGTGGTGGAGTCTCCTTCCCTGGAGGTGATCAAGAAACATGTAGATGTGGCACTGAGGGACATGGTTTAGAGGTCATGGTGGTGGTGGGTTGATGGTTGGACTGGATGATCAACCTTAATGGTTCAGTGATTCTATGAAATAGCTTTGGGTGCTGTAATGGGAACCAGAGTCATGATCAGTTACTGCACTGTGCTTTACTACCAGGGTGAGGGACGATGTTGGGAACTGCTACTTTTTGCAGCACCTGGCCAGTGAGGAGGGGTAGCCAGCTACTGGTTGACCCTGCTGAAAATCTCTAATGTATGTAAACAAGGAATAATTATGCCGTATCTGGCCAGATAGCGTTACCATGGAGTCAGGAAAGGGGTGGAATGCGTTCCACTTAATTCAGCCACGCGTCGGGCAACTGACGTTTTTGCTGGCCCAGCAACTCAAATGAGTTAATCATTCCTGTTCTGCAGACAGAAGGGGGAATCTTTGTAAGGAAGACTTCGTGTATAGAAGAAAATGCAGAAAAGCCCTGGGATGAAATAAGCCTTTAGGTTATTTTTGGTTTAACGCTGTCAGGGAAGCTCTTTCTTAGCCACAGTTTGATTACACGCCGTACGAACCACAGTGTATCTGTGGTGGCCCTGGTTGGCCATGTTGAAGCACCACGGTGCTTTATTGAGTCATTTAATTTTGTATTTAGAATGTAAAAATTCAACGCAATCTGGAAGTATTGGGGCATTTCTTGAGTTTTTTGGCTTGTTGATGTCAGTGTGATGATCTGTTCAGTCAACATAATAAATTTTCAGATCAGAAGTATCCTTAAATGCTTGTAAACAGATCTTAAAATCAAGGTGTTAAGTGCATTTCCTCTACAACATCTGTTTATGAAAGCCACAAGTAAGCAACATTTAGTACAGATTGTCTTTCCACATTAGTGTTAATAAAAAACTTCTTCATCCCTAGACAGTGCAAGTCTTGACAGATTTGATATTTGAATTAGTAATGAGTGGAATTGTTAGAAACAGGTAACTACTGATAAAACCTGAAAGTAAACCCTTGGTAACCATACCAGGCGCTATTCAGCAGCAGTGAGGACTTCAGAACTTGTGTGCGTTGATACAGATTGTGATGTGAATGTTTACGAGAAGTAACGCATCTGAGTATCAAACTAGTCCCTGAGTGCCTGATTCTTGAGAAAGGTCACACTTAAAGTTCTTGAAATTTGAGAAGTTCTTTATTTTTTAGTACTTTTCAGGCTGTGAGAACTATTACTATTCCAAACTTTACATTGTTGACAGCTTTATGAGAGCATAAGAATGAGAATACAGCAAACCTGAATTTGAAATCTGTGCCGCGAGATAGTTTTACATTGCTAGAACTCTAGCAATAATTTGGTTGAAATACTTCCATAATGATTTACAGTTGTGTATCTTTTGTGTGCATTTTAGCCTTAATGAATGTGTTATGCTACTTTTGTGAGCTGTCAGCATCAGCAGTTTAAGTGGTTTTCTCATAAATACTTTTTGTAAATTTAACTTTCAGCCATGCAAACCAAATATCCCTGGGGTTGAAAGGATAATTTTGTAGAATCTAGTCTTGTTTATTTTACAGGCTACTTTTAAGCAAAAATCACTAATTATGTCAAATTGCTTAGAGCAGCAACATTATTTACTTATGATGAAGCCAATATCTCTAACCTCATTTCATGAATATTGATTTAAACCTGAGGTTCCAGAGATAGTCCAAACAATTAATCTACTAAATCACTGTTTGAAGAAACTATAAAATCAATATATAATGAAATTTGACCTTGAGTACACCTTTCCAGAGGAAGTGTCTACCATGAATCCACCATTGTAGTACTGCTTCTCAAAGATGGCAATGAAACACTATTTTGAGGCCAGCTTTCCGTACGAGAGTGTTTAAAAAGAAATCAGTAATCTCTACTTGTTTTTTTTTTTTATTTTCCTTTTTATTTATTTTATTTTTTTTTTTAACGCAAGCATTTCTTGTTTTCTAAAGCACGTTATCTCACTCCAAAACAGGGAATAAAATGCAGGTTATCCAAAGGAGTTTCAGCTGTCAGTTANGAGTGTTTAAAAAGAAATCAGTAATCTCTTCTTGTTTTTTTTTTTTATTTTCCTTTTTATTTATTTTATTTTTTTTTTTAACGCAAGCATTTCTTGTTTTCTAAAGCACGTTATCTCACTCCAAAACAGGGAATAAAATGCAGGTTATCCAAAGGAGTTTCAGCTGTCAGTTAGATGGAAGCAAGGTGGAGATCTTGGCGCTGCCCTGAACTTTGTTGGGTATAGGCAACAGTCCTTTAAAACAGCAACAAAAAAAGCACTGTAACGCATAGCGTTCTTTTCTCTGTTGCTCTCAGTCTTAATTTCATTTCCTGTGCCAAAGTATTTTGTGAAATACTTTTTCTCTTTGGCTTGCGAGTGTCGACATGGTGAGAAGATGCATGAAGGAGAGGTGACGCAAGGTGAGGAACTGAGAAATCTGGGTCTTACTGCAGTCTTCATCCCAGTGCGTACATTGGCCTAGGACCTTTATTGTCTAAGTTGGCATTTATGAACATTTTAGAAACACTGCCTGCTACGAAAATGAATGCAGAGTGTATCCTGAAACGTTTTCTTTTCCATGTCTAGTAAATACTTTCAAGGAAGGGATCCGAAGCGTAAGCAAGGTCTTTCTAAGACAGTTGTCAAAAGAGAGTAGGACGAACAGGAAAAGAGATCAAGTGTGGAAGAGTAACCTGAAGTCACTGCATTGTGTGAGGTCATCGCGAGCATGCTAGGAGTTTCAAAGCAAAGTAATAAACAGATGTGCTGAGCATGTCTACTAGAAATGGTAAAGAACAGTAAAGTGTTCGTTAAGGAATTCTTGTTATTAGGTGGAAAACTTTTTTTATTAGTGAGGATGTGGACAATATATTGTAGCCACCTGAAACTGAAAAGAATTTTTCCCCCAAATTCTTCTTGTTTCACCCTCAGAAGTTCTTGTTTCATTACTTTTTCAGGGATGACTGAGTTGGAAGATCTAATGCTGATACAGGCTCTTTTTTGGCATTTTATTTTAAAGTACAGTGGCAATATTTTTAATGGAATGATAATTTTTGTAGAAGTTGCTAGTTTCCTTAAAAAAGAAAATCACTTTAATATGATGTAATTGAACGCGAAACATTTTCTTTTCCTAGCACTACAATATTCTAAGATGAAGGAACTGTTAGTCTGAAAATAAGAAATAACTTCATGTTTCTTGTCATGTTTTAGGAAATGGAGTAACTTGTGATTCTTATTGCCCCAGCCTCTATAATTAAGCAGATAATTGGTAAAAGATGTACGTTGTAGATAAAAAGATACTTTAATTCAGACCAAAGTACGTTAGGAAATTGGGGAGTTAAAACTTATTTAAATGTACATCAGAAATCACAGTAAATATTTTGTTGTTTAAACAATTTGAAAAGAACACTCCAATATTGCCTGGCACTTTCAGCGTGTTCTGTGATGGTTTCAGCACCTATTCAGGAATCACAGTCTCTACTTTCCTGTTGTTTTACTAAGGACGTTCTCTATTTTGATCATATCTGTTATTTACGTCAACAGGCAGCAGCACGGGTTGAGATATTTTAATGTCAAAAGGTTTATACGCGTTGGTATGCAGTGATTTTGCAAAACTTGCTTTCAGCTAGTGGAATGATCTCCCTGGCCTGTCCTGTGCGAAGCTCCGTGTGTGGATCGTTTCCACTGAAATGGAAATGTGTTGTGCAAAATCATTCACCAAAGACATTGCCATGTAATTCTCTACCTTTGCAGCAAAAATGCCTGTTGCTCAGATTTTTCACCATCAGCTGGGGAAAATTAAAGTGATTATTTACTGAAGTTTCCTTTTTCTGCTTAGCCACTTGGGGGAAAAAAGCAATTATATGGAGTATTTTTTCTTCATTTTAGTATCAAAGATGCAGACTCTGGGACAGATTGCACGAAGAGCACATCAATGCGGGGCGAACAGTTCAGGTAAGCATATTAAAATCACTGTGACATTAATGGAATTAAATTACATATGTAGTGCTGGATGCCTCGGGGGCAGAGCCTGACAAAGAAGCCTGCTTGACAGATATATCGTATTGTTTTACTTTGTTTCAAAGGTGGGGGACTTCCTAATTTTGTCCTGTGAGGCAAATACAGTCAGAAACACTTTGAAATGAGTGGGATGGTTTGTCTGTGGGAATTTTAAGAATGCTCAAACACTTCCTAGTCACCTTTTCAAGTTCTTAGAATAAATTATTTTGTGTAAACTCACAGTGAATTTTTAGATACTGTGTGTGATTCCAAATGCTTAAGTGACTGCTGACATCCAAATTAGTACTTGTGTGTAGCTTTATGTAGAGCAGAGTTTGGAGACTCTGCTCTTTTCTAAGCTGTCCTGTTACATTAGTAAATTAGGAGATAGTAATTGCAGGGGTGAGACCAAACACAGAACATCAGGACTGCTAGTTTGGTGTGCAAATCTATTATTAGATGCTTCATATTTTCCAAGGATGAAACACCAGACCCGTTTATCTGCATGGCATCATCTGAGTGCCTTCGTGCATAGTCAGCCGCAACTCTGCACACAGGGAATCTCCCCTCTGCTTAGAAAACAAAACATGCATGTCCTGATGAAAATGGGGTTCTCTACTGCATCAAGCAGGCCTTGTCAGGAGGGGTGGCACAGCCCTAAAACATTGTATTTTGCAGTTCTGTTACTGTAAATTCACATGTTTGTTGCAATGCCTTCCCGACTCCTGTGGGAAATTAGACCAGACTAAAAATGAAAAAAAAAAACTCAGAAAGAACATAACTGAACAACAGCATTAGACTGAAGGCGGAGCTAGAGGTATGTATCTGTTTTGAGGAATGGAAAGGTATTAATGAGCTTTTGTAGTGTAGATGATAAGAAGTTAGATATGAAATCCACTTGATTTTTCTCTTATTTGGAGGCTTGAGTGTTTATTATGTTTTTGACCAAGGATTTTTGAAATTTGAATATAAAATAAGTTTATTCTTACCAGTGTCTAAAAGGGGATGCCAAAGGTGTTTGCAAAATCAGTCCTGATAAAACAATGGCATCCTAACAGATGTGGGGTGGGACGCAGGTGCTGGCCTGTGTCTGTGCTCTAATCTGATTTCACATCTGAGGGGCAGAAAGGCTTCTGTTGGAGCACCTGATTACCAGCATCTCCCAAGGAAAGGTCTATCAATAATTAGAGAAATAGCAGTTATGTTGAGGATGTGGTTTTAAATTCATTAAGTGCTCCAGTAATAAAAACCTCTTGTCTCCAGAAACGTTTGAGTGTAAAGCCTGCCAGTTTCACATTCAGTCAAAACATAATTTTTTATTTAATGCTTGCTGCTTTTAGATCTGGATGCAAGTTCTGCATTAAGCTGGCCACATTCTGATACCCAGGAAGCCGAATAACTGTCTGGGTCTGCAAGGAGCGTAGAGTAGCTCTTTGTTTTAATTAAATAGTTAGTAGTCTGGAGTACTTGATAATAAATTATATGACATGTAGAATGTGTTTGCTGTAAGCTGTTTAAATGTTTACCAATGGACTTGTGATCTGTTTGTTTGCGAAGAAATCAGATTAATTATTGTGATACCAAATGTTCTCTGCAGCACACACTTTGCTTTCAAAATTAGATGTTGTAAAAATACATTAGGAATCCCTAAGTCAATATTGACCCAAGGCATCTGCCACAGGTTTTAGACAAATATATGCACAGCCACTCTACATTTAATCTGTCTGCACATAATTAGCCATTTTTCTGAATTTTCAGTTTACCCAGAATAATTACTTCTGTTGTAAGTTTGATGATGGTCAAAACTATAATCGAAGTATAGCTGAGCATAAGTGTATACCTCTTCTTTCTGGTAACTGGGTGCCACGGTAAAAACTTTTGAAGAGGAAAGAAGAAACTGGGGGAATCTGTATGGGGCATGGCGACACCCTTTCAAAAATACTGAGAGAATAGCTCTTGTACACAAGATTGGTTATGGTACCAGTGAAGGGCTGTGGAAAATCAGCTGCTATTGCAGCCTGTTGCCATCTGTAGGGTGAACAGAGCCATACTTCAGAGTTTCTTTGACCTACCCCAAGACATTTTTGTCATATGTCCTTTGTGACAGTGCTTGGAACAAAGGCCAGAGAAAGTGAATGGAGACAAGATTACATTTGCACAGCCCAGCCGCTGCTTAGTAGAGGGGGTCAGGCAGCCGTAGGGCTTATCCCGGTGTCCAGGGCCTGGTGTTGGGTCAGCACGGAAGCACTGAGGTGTACGTAACGCTCTTTGGAGCTGCCTCTTTGCCCTGTGCTGTTGTTTGCCCTCGGTGACCAGTACAGCACAGCCCAGGCTGCGCGCCCAGGCCGGGCAGTGCAGGTCACCCTGCAGCTCAGTGGGAATTCCATTGTTTCCTTTGTTGTTGTTGTCACCACCTGCTTGTTCTCAAGTGTGACAAAGTCACTTGCAAAAGGCAGGTGTTGCTGCTGTAACATTCGCGGTGATGTTCCCGAGTGTTACCTATTTGAGTACTTTTAGGTGACCTACGGTAAGTCTATGGAAACATGGCACTTATTTTTCAGCAAGTTACATTGCTTTCAAAATTCAGCTGTCACCGTCAGTAAAAAAAATACTGCTCTGAAAAAAAACAAATGCTGAAAAAGATGAAGAAAAAGGTTCTGATTCTTTTGAATAAGAATAGCTTATTGGCCTGCTGGAAATTGCTGTTAAGATTTCTGAATTCCTCAGGGAGACTTCCACATTTCTCGTCTGTCCAAAACACCTATAGAGGAACTGCCATTCATACGCCATTTAGGAGGAGCACAATATGGGAAGATACTTTATTTTTTTGAAAGGTAATTCTAAAAGCTGAAGCTTGTTGTAATTCCCTCTCTCACTTATTTAAGAATATGTGCTGAGTAACAGGGTGAGGTGAGTGGGCAGATGTGTACAGACATTTTCAGCAGCAGTGATTTTTATTTATTTATTTATTTTGAAGTTTAAATGCAGCCCTTTTTGTTGGCTCACTTGTGTCCTGTTGTATTTCACTTTCTGATGGAAATTTACTATTTATTTTTTACTGAATGGTTTGTAAAGATTTTGAAACTTCACTGTGTGTGACTTACCTGTTTATTTTGTATGTGTTGATAGTGTCAGTAGGATTTTCACAGTAGTTGTGAAAATCATGACACCTTCCATTTGCATTTCTGAAAAAAAAAATATTATATTTACATAATACAGCATCCTGGTGGATCTCTTAGTTTTACTTCCAAATTTGTGGACACTTTAGAAAAATAGGGCTCAAACGTTGTGTCCCTGCCTCAGTTCTGCATCTATTCACAAACAGTGAACTTTACCCAGTAAAGTCCTTGGAGACCTAAGGATGAAAGCATTATGTAACAGCCGTGTAACATGACTTCCTCTGTATGACAAAAATGTGCAAACATCCTAAAGCTGTGAGAGACCCAGGGATTCGGGTGGGGAGGACAGGACTGGAATTCATAATGGTGTGGAGAAGAGAACCTCAATCAGCGTGGTTTTGGGTAGGACACGAACAGTCTTTACGGGAATTACTGGCTGTGTAAACCCAGCATGGGATGTTGTTCAGGTGGCAGCTCTGCAGAAGAGAACCTGAGGGACGCAGAGTAAAAGTGAGCCAGCAGTGCCGTAGGGATAAAAAACAAACGAACAAACAAACAAACACAAACAAAAAACCAGCAGAATGGGCTGTATAAACAGGATGCATAATGCAGACTGACATCCAGTCTCTTTGGTCACCATCAGTAGGATCCCAGGACTATTTTCGCTTTGGACACCACATTTTTAAGGAGACTATGGGAAGTGCTCAGGGAGAGCAATGAAAACGGTCAGAAATTGAGAACATGGGACTCATTTGGAAAGGCTGAAAAATGGATTGTTTTTGCCCAAGGAGTGCCCGATAGTGGCATGGTGTCTGCTTGCAAACTTGACAAAGATTGCTGAGGATGGGGCATGCCTCTCTCTGTCTTGAACAGGATTAGAAATACCTGGTTTAAAATGATGCAAGGGAGATTTCTTATAGACATGAGGCAAAAGGATGTAGCACTTGGGATAATGATTTCTTGTAATATATCTAGAAGGGTGTAGCTCTTCATAAAGAAGTCTTGTAAAGACCAAATTGAAAGCAACTGTCAGAAATAAAATAGGGACATCTGATCATGCTTTGAAGGATGACTTCACAAAGTTTTTGCCAGCTTTATCCTACAATTTTTGTGAGAAAGCCATTTGAAACAAAGTCTGTTGTCTTTTTTTTTTTTTTTTTGAAAGTTAACAGAGCAAAATTCCAAATATTATTAAAAAAAAAAAAAAAAACAACAACAAAACTGTGTCTTTTGGGCTGAATTTGGTGAATTCAAAACTGAGGAGTTTGCATCAATGGGAACAGTAATTTGTGTTACCTTCCTCACTGAGCAAACATGGTTTTAAAATTGGAAACAGTTTGGTGATGTACCCTTATGCTCTACCCAGAAGGTAAGCTCTGTCTCGTTAAAGTGAAGAGAAGTCGGAGCCATCTGCGTTTCTGTAACGTTTACCAGGTTGCACCCTGGTGAGCACCCAAGATGCATCTCCTCGCAGCAGGGCCTGGGGCCCTTGCTAGGCTGATTACATTCAGCTCCCTTACTCGACAGCAGATGGAATGGGAGTCATTTCCAAATCCACAAACCAAGAAGTACTGAAACTAAATTTCACCAAATATGCAGATATCTTTATTTGATTCCTCCGTCTTCTTTCTCACAAATATTTATCTTCGACCAGCAGTACAACAGTGAGCAGTGAAACTATGAATCTAACACAGCCGGGCCTTGGAGTTTATATCTCCTGGAGCTTCTGGTCAGGATTTTGAAAACTTGAGCACCTTTGGTCACCGTACTGGGTCCCTAATACAAGAAAGACACGGACCTGCTAGAGCGGGTCCAGAGGAGGCTGGAGCACCTCTCCTGTGAAGAAAGGCTGAGGGAGCAGGGGCTGTTCACCCTGGAGGAGAGAAGGCTCCAGGGAGGCCTCACTGCAGCCCTTCAGTATGGAGAGGGACTTTTTACAGGGCCTGGGCAAGGATCAGGAGTTTTAGATTGAAAGGGAGTAGGTTGAGATTGAAGGTAAGGAAGAAATTCTCCACTCAGAGTTGGTGACGCCCTGGCACAGGTTGCCCAGAGAAGCTGTGGGTGCCCCATCCCTGGGGGTGCTCAAGGCCAGGCTGGATGGGCCCTGGGCAGCCTGATCCAGGGGGTGGCAGCCAGCCCACGGCAGGGGATGGGACTGGGTGGGCTGGGAGGTCCCTTCCAACTGAAAGCAGTCTCTATGGTAATACTTAGGCATTGTCTGTGCTGGTAACTTGCTCCAGGGGTAGCTGCACTTGCAGTGGTGCAAGTCCCTAGCAGAGCTACATTTTAGCTCAGTTTCATCTGGGAAATTCTCCATTTTAAGGAGCTGCTAAGGAAGCGTTCCTGGGTGGGGCCAGACTCCTTATTGTAACTGTTTCTTTTGGGCTGCTAGGTTGCTAAACGACAGGTTGTTGTTGGGCTTATGGTTTTGTGTCTCCATTAAGGCCAAAGACAGGATAGTGTCTTCCTTCCTGAAACAGAACAGCATGATCAGCCTCACTCAGTCCTCTGCAGATGATTCTTGCAAACTCTGTAACTGTTGTGTCTAGATATTCCCATTTGGTCTTTTAAATTAAATTCCAAGGCTTCGTAAAGTGAGAACTTTGCCATGTGATGGGCTATGACAATGCTGGCATTTCTCAGTGCTCATGGGGCCGCCATGGGAGAAAGATTAAGATGCATGTGGACAGAAAATTACTGCACCATGTTTCTAATTCAACTCAGTATCTTGCAAAATTATTTTTTGTATCTATCTCCCTATTTGTTTTGTTGTTAATTAGTGTTTTTCCTGGGAGTTAACCTTCAATAATGTAGCCTAAATTGACTGGTAATAGTATTAATTTAAGCATACAACAGAATATTCTCATAGTAATTTGACAAATGATTTTTATGAATCAATAGTTCTTCCTTTAGTTGCCTAATATGACCCATGCAGTGTTACTTGAATTTGTTGTTGAATTAATTTTGTTCTCTAATTATAATTCTATTATTCCTTTCATGCACGTTAAAAAATGTTTCTTCTGCTAGTGTGTTTAAATAAAATCAGTCCTAAATGCACCTTGCTTTTCCAGGTATGCAGTATAGCTTTCCTAAGGCATTACCTGTACCTGGCTTGTATTACTGAAAGAGACCTTTATTTTCCCGACTGCTCCCTGGTTTTAATCCATTCTTTTGTTCTGCTGTGAGAAGAATATTCAAACATTGGTAAACAGTGCAATGAGTAATATAATTTATTGTATCTCCTTATAATGTAATGCAATGAATATAGTTTTTATTGAAGTCTTATTTTTTTACACAATTACACAAAAGCTCAGCCCTAAGACAATGCACAGTATAATTTGAGCTATAAATTTCTTTTGTTCATTTTTTAGAGAAAGAAAAGTCATGTGCATGTTTAGATTTTAAAAGTGTAGGCAATACAATTTTTGCTGTAGATGAAAATTTATGTCACAGGAAATGCGTGCACAGACTGTTCTTGCTAGTTGTGAGTAGTTCATATCTTCTCAAAACCCTTGTAATTAAAGAGATATTTCTGTATCTTGGCAATCCTTCTCTTTTGTCCATAAAGATGTCTTAGCAAAATGAAAATGATACGTTTGGGAAAATTGGGGGTTGCAAATGATTGCATCCTGAAGTGCATTAAGC
>VXAV01000221.1:0-18687 GCA_013399715.1 Alectura lathami | reverse complement strand
TTTGTGAGCTCCCCCTCTCTTTGGTGGCACTGCAGCAGGGCCAGCTCCCTCAGCAGCTTTTATCCAATGGTGGATATCTTTTATACCAACAGCGTTGGGCTTCCTCTAGCTTTTTACAGTGATGCCTGTTACTGCCTTCCTTTTCTCACTGCTTGAGGAGCCATTTGCTTCTGTAACACAGGAGCGCTAGTGTTTTTATTTTCACATAATCTTTTGAGCACGTGGTCCTACCTCCAGTCCTTCCAGGATGGTTCCCACCCTGTGGTTGCTGCTGTTTGGGGGAAGAGAAATTCAAGTTGGGAAGCTGCTGCTTTGAGTTTTAAATTGTTCAGTTCATCCTGAGCTCTGCAGGATTGCTCCAGTCCTGTTCCGTAACATGAATATTGAAGTCAGGGTTCAGTGCGAAGGCTCCCTAGCAGGGAACTCTGTATAGAGGCACACTATGGAAGGAGCTCCCTTTTTTTAACCATCACTCCGAAAGCATCCTTGGAAAGAACTGTCTGCTAACGACAAGTGATAGGTTTTTGTGCCTAGAGACACTGTAAGCAACTGTTAATTGCAGCACAAGTATCTTTTTCTGAACAGTTCTTCCGTATTCTACAACATGACTGAAACTGCTGTCAGTCAGAGCAGCGTGCCTGCTTCAAGTAGGGCTGGGGCTCAGGGAAGCAACAAGCACAAGAACACTGTTAGAACAGCTCTCACAGGGAATCACAAACGCTGTCAGAACTGCGGGTGTTAGAGCTGCTGTGCTGACACCCAGAACATCAGCCTGAGCAGGAAACACCACCCAAGTGATTTGGCTCATTTCCTCCTGTCGTGCAAAACCCCTTCTCTTTAAATGCATCCACTTTGGGTGTAAATACACACAATGAGTTTGTAATGACTTCATACTAAGGCTCTTCCTTCCTCTGATGGGTAATCACTTCTACATTTAAAGAAAGAAACTAAGAAAAAAGTGCTTAATTGGAAACTGTGGTTGGTTGCCTCTGTGTGTTGAAAACACCAGGTCTGCCTTCCTCCTGTCTGCTTCTACAGCCTACGCACAGAGATGGCAGCAGCTCCCCTTCTCCCCCAAGGCTGCACTGAGGCCAGGACAATCCGAGCCCACGGCACCCAGTGCTGCCACAGCTCCCTGCGGGGTCAGCGCACCGCGCGGCACCAGAACTGCTCCTCCTCCGCGCATCTTCGAGGAAGCAATTTCAAAACACTGTGTGCACTCTAAACGTGGGGGCTCTTATTTAAGCAATGATTTTTTTAAAAAAATACGATGGGTTATTTACATGTGTGAAGAAATACGGGCACCTGAGTAACCAAACTAGCAGTTAAATTGCTAGGCATGTAAGATACACATTATTCTTTCAGACCAAATAAATTTTTTTGCCTATCTGACTGTGTAGCATGTATTTGGGATGTCACTTTTTATTCCTTTTCTACACCTAGAAGATCAGTCCTTCACACACTTCCTCCTTCCTATTATGAAAGCCGTTACTGACATTTAGGAATCCCGTACTGAGTTACCAAACACATGCTTGCACATGGTTTTGTTCTGTGTGGGGATAATGCTAATATTGCATGGCAGCTTCTTGTGAGAGGCATAACTAGACTTGTGCTGCTGAATATTCTGCCTGCAAGTAGAAAAATCACTTTAAATTGGTACCTCCAGGTCCATGCTCACCAAGAACCCAGGGGACTCTGGTCCAACTCCAACAATGAAATGACTCCAGCAGGCACCTGTCACAGAGCTGAGGTTCCACCTGGTTCTAAGAGCTCTGGCATCCCTGCACCTATCCTTACTCAGAAAAGTAAATGTGGATTAAGAAAGGAGGGTGGGTGTGCAGGGTGGCACATCCCTTTCACTTTCCCCAGGGAAAGCCATCAGACCAGTGGATGTGTGATGAGGCAGCATCTCTTCAGCAAGGGAGTTGAGGCATCCTCCAGCAAACAGCATTCATAAGAATCCAAAGGAAAACTGGGAAACTCAGCCAAGTGAGTTGAGCACTTCCAGGCACTATACAGGTGTTGGCTCTAATTGCAGCTGCCTCAACAACTCAGTTCTGTGAGCACCACCTGCAAATGGCAAGCAGCAGCCTTAAAAACCATACAGCACTGACAGCTGTGGACCCAGCCTGGAAGGTGGTATGACAGCTGCCCAAAATGCTCGACTGGCATGGAGCAGAAGACCTGGCTTTGACATACTTAACGTATACTCCAAAATGCAGATTCACAGAACAGACAAAAAAAAAAAAAAAAAAAAAAAAAAAAAAAAAACACACAACAAACACCTTTTAAACAGCCTTGCACTACTCCTAGCTACCAGTTCTGCATCTGCTCAGCCACAGCTGTGTGCTGGTCAGCACCAACCCGTCTCCTCAGAAAATCTCCTGTCCAGGCAGGCTGTGTTGGGATCAACTTCTGCACAGGACCACATGGCTCTCTGTCACACAACTGAGGCAGAATGAAGCCTGAGCTGTGACCTGCAGAGGTTGGGGCACTCGCTTAAGCAGATGAGAATGCAAAGCAGCAGCTGGCTGCTTGGACACCCGACATCACAGACGTGGATGCTTGTAGGAGTCCTGAACAAATTCAAGAGCCTCCAGCCATGCACCCAAAATTAACAGGCGCTTCTCCTACCTTACAGTTTATGTTCACCTCACCAAGCAGCTTTTGGATTTGTATATGAGAAGATGGGTTTCTCTCAACAACAGCAAAGCCCACATGGAAAGCAGCAATTCCTTCTTCAGAGCAAAATTCAAAAAGAAAGAGCAGGCAGTAAAAGGCAAGAGCCACAGGAGTATCAGCATGTGGAATGGCTGTTCAGCAAGTAAGTATCTGCCAGGAAGGCCCTAAGCCTTGCATAGCACTGCCAGTTGCCCCATGTCCTCTCCTACTCCGATGAGTTTGTAACTTGTGTTGTTTCAACACAGCTGTGTGTACAGTGTAATGATTCCTGGAAAAGAGCAGGGCAGTATGGCCCATCATGCCAAATACAGCTGTTCTCGCTGCAACTTTTCCTTTCCTCACTTGATATCAAACAATTCTGGTTATTAACTTGCTTAAACATCCAGACCCAGTAAAGCACCACACAAGATTCTGTAAAACTTTAATTTATTCCCCTCCCAAGTATCCAGAATAGAAGACCCTCTTAAGCTGGAGAAAAATGTGACAAAGAAATAGATTACCAGGATAGCTGTTCACATGAAGAAGAAGAGAAAGCACATACTACCAAGATTACACAGAAAACAACCCAAAAATCCTATTTAATGGGATAGTGCAAGTTAACAGCATGTCTCTGGCAAGGATACCTTCATTTGGATTATAAAAGTTTTACAGAATTGTTACATCAAGAGTCTGGATGGGTCTCTGGTGTTTTACTATAGCATTAGGAACGTTCTGTTGGAAAGATGCTGTACAGAATGACCCACCAAACAAATGTATTTACAAGCCTGGGGAAGAAAAAATTATTTTTCCGTTTATTCAAAATAAAAATACACATAGAATTATGAAAATATAGGTTTACTATTTCCACCACACAGAAGTCAATGCTGCTGTCTGAAAGGCTTGCAAGATTATTTCAAGTTTTTAAAGTTCATCTTTTTCCCTCAACAAGGTGTACCTATGTTCACTGGGTGCCAACTTCTGGAATGAACTCTCCGGTGGGCTGCTCGCTAAGTCCTGAATTGGCTGAAAAACAGAACCAAGATAAGATCTCCCGTTAGACTCGGCTGGGTCATCAGTCCCCTCCACTAAACGGACTTTGACAATCATGGGGTGCACACACAGCCCGCACTCACAAAACAGAGCTTTGTCCAGAGATGCACTAGAAGTCCCAGGTAGGTGAATACACACCCTGACCCAAATAAAGTACCAGCAGCTAAGGACATTCCTTTTGTTACCTTTTAAGACCTGCTAAGGGTCACCCTATAGGTTTCTGTGCAAGTTACTTCAAAGCATCTCAAATGCACCCTGTTGGAGACTTGCTTGCCTATCCACCCCTTGCTTGGAAGGGATTCTGTGGTTTGTGCGCTTGTTTCTGAGATACCAGGGCAAAAGTGCAACTGCTGTCAAAATATTTTAAGATTAATTTCCTGTAAAAACTAGAAGAATACGTGTGACGCAAGGGATGTGCTTGATGCTGGACAGCAGCCTCCAGTTTGATTTGTGCCCAATGCCTCCATGGCCCAGGCTTACACATCTTCCACAAGATGGCAGGATGTCATATGAAGCTGAGAGAGGAAACAAACCTGGGAAACTGGAGTGTGTGTGCATTTTTCAAGGGAGAATGGAGAGCAGAGCTACTCTGCAGCTCTAGCCAATGAGCCTGTGCCCTGATATGCAGCAGGATCCAGGAAACCAGCAGGTTTCCTCCCTCCTGGCCAAGCTTCCAAGCATGTCCAGTCCCAGGCTGACGCCTCCATCTTCTGCACCTCCTCCCACTGCCCCGAATTCAAGTTGCTCACTGAATTCTTAAGAATTCACACAGGGAGAATTAACACGGGGAGTTACCAGTTAAAGGAACTAACAGGAAAAAAAAAAAAAAATCCAGCCTTGCTGTTTCCACAGCTGATCACCACAACATTCCAAAGCAGTCAGTCGCTCTCCCTGCCCAAGGCAGTCTCTCCTGGCAGTTCCCCAGCACAGCCGACCTGCCTCCTCCGACCTGCCTCCTCCACAGTGGCAGCAGCTCTGGGAACCTCTGCTCACGGAACCTCGCCTGCAGCACCCTACCTGGTACTGATGCCAGCACTGCCCACCAGCTAGATTGTTTTTCCCTTAAGAAAACCCGAAGCTGGTTCGAGTTTCCTTAACAGCCTGTGCATGGGGTGAGGTGCTAGAGCAGCAGGGAGCTTGTCGTGTTCCAGCATCAGGAACGAGCCCAATCTTAATATCTGCTTCTATTCTCCGAGGCCAGCCGCTCACAACCACGCAGCAGAGGGCTGGGAACAGTTTCTGACTCAGTCCTCTGCAGGCTTTGCAGCTATGTGTCTAGCCTCTGCACCCTGTGTTACTGCCCTGCCCCTCCAGGGCTACCCTGCTTTTAATTCTTTGATTAACTGCACTCACAGCCCCTTAGCACAGAGCCATCCCTACCTCATCCCACAGATAGCCAGGAAAAGGAGCCTGCAGCCACAAATGTTAACTTTCCCTCACCTGTGGGTTCCGGGATAGCCCACGGCACCCTAAACAAGGGGGAAGGGTCTCCTCTGGGAGCAACAGGGCTCTCTGAGCCCTAGCAAACAGGCCATTTAAGTCAAAAGATCCACATGAAAACAATTCTTTCTTTAGACAGGGTCTGAGGTATCGAGAAGGCTGCCTGACACTCGTGTTTGCACTTTGCAGCGCGTCACCAAGCGCAAGAGCAGCGGGGTGCAGCATGAAGACACAAGGCTGACAGACACAGACAGACTGGGCTGAGCAGAAGGAATTGGGGCCAGTAACTTTTTTTTTTTTTTTTGCCTCCTGGACTGACCTAAGCAATAGGGTGTCTGGGGGAGGGTGTAGATGCTATGTTCCTGAGAAGATCCCAGGAGTGACAGCCACACATGTAAATGCGGAGTATAACAACCTGTGAGCAGAACAGCAAGGGATCTGAACGGACACAGGCAGCCTGCGTGCACTGCTAATGCTGCTTTTTAACTGCAGTAATAAAAGTAATAAGGCCTATTGCTGCTAATCAATCTTCTGTTGGTGCTTTAACAACCTGCCTAAGCCAACCAGATGATGTTTCCCCTCAGACACATCCTCTCAGCCTGTTGTGTGGGCAACAATGCATCCATCTTTTTTTTTTTTTTTTTTTTTAAATACCTACATCGATCTATGAAATCAGTTTTCCCCACTGAAAATCAGATGAGAAGAGAAGAGCAGCTGGATGAGCTGGGAACAGTCACCCAGCCCAAGGTCTTTAAGCGCAGAAGACAGATATTCCCGCATTCTCCCTTTATACCAGGCAAACAGGTGGCCTATTTCCCCCAGTGCTCGCCCACCAAGGGAACCTTCCATTAAATGGCAAAATATAAACAAAGTTGCCATTTCTGCTACCAGATTTCTCTTTGAGGAGACTGAAGTTAAACATATAAACACATTGAAAGTACAGCTATGACAGGCAGGAAGAAAAGTCTTCATTAAATGGCCACATCAACCGTACTTTTTGTAACCTTACCTGACCAGGTGCTACGTCGGTTGGATCAGGGCCATGATGAAACTCTCTATGCAGTTTTCCAGAATGCAAGTCTAGCACGAACTGCTTCAGCTTACCCGGAACTCTGCAACAAACCAAACACCCACATGTTTGTAAGAAGTTCAGTCCAAACTCAGCAGACCAAGCGTGCTGCTCAGAGTAGCCAACCGCTCGCTGTCTGTCTGGCACACCATGTCCACCTTTAAGCAATGAGCACAGACAGAAGGCAAGTGGTTTGCTAAGGCATCCTACCAGCTTCTTTTTTCCTTCCCCCTTCTCTTGAGAACACAGCGAGTATTTCATCTTTTCAGTAACTCCCATGGAGCTGTGCTAGCCAGTAACTTCACTGTACGCTCACTGCAGCTCCCCACTAACCATAACCTGAGAGGGAATACAGGTTCCAAGTGCACAGGTTCCAAGTGCACAGCTCACAGACACAGGTGACAGCTGGACAGCAGTACTGACAGAACATCTTCAAAAGGTTCTCTGCTGCCTGAGTGACTGCGTGCACGCTAGAGACGAGCACTGAGAGGATATCAATTCAAATCCCATCTGAGATTATCGGTCACCCACAGCAAACGCGCTAAACTACAGCATCCGATTTTATCTGCGATGTCAAAGATAAAATAAAGAGCTCAGAATGAGTTGAGCTAACAAGCACTACAGACTAGATAAGAAAACTAACACGAGCACCACAGAAGCAATCCAGAGATAGCTTATGAACACAGAGAGGTTTTGTAGGGAGTCCCTCATCACACCCATTACCACACTTAGGGAAGCGTGGTGAGGCTGACTGCCTCCAGATCACTGTTAAACTCCACGGACAAGAAGCAGCGTGACCTAGACTCAGGGGGTATCACTGCGCTGCAGTGCTCAGCTGTGAGTGAGCAGGGTCACAGCGGTACTCAGAGGGACCTCCTCCTCCCAGGCAAGACCAAGAGTCAGCACTGACGTGGAGAAGGGCACTCACTGCAGCAGCCCAGCTGCACGGTCACCATCTCCAACCCACAACTGCCAGCTGAACCGGAGCAGGTGGCCAAAGCAGGAGGAAAACATCCTGGGAGACAATCAGAGTTGCCTCAGGCAGGCTGTTGTCCAAAACAGGACTCCTGAGAGAAGACAGCAATGCTCCAGAGGCTGAGGAAGTCTTTTAGTGGGCCAGTTCTCAGTGTGTGGGTATGTGTTTTTAAACGCCAGTGTGCAGTCAAGATGATCTTCGTCCAAAGAAACAGCAAGAACAGGAGAAAAACAGTCACTGTCACAATGTCAACACGCATAGCTTCAGCTGTTTGGGGAGCACTACTACAGACACATGAAACTGACAGACCACACTTTCAGAATAAGCCCGTGGAGAGTTACAGGGGGAAGGTGGCTTTGAACCCTCCTTCCAGATGCAAACATTTCAGGTAGGAAAATGCCTGCTGGAATGCTCACATTGTGCGGTAAGTCTGAGCTTTGAATCCTTGGCTTTGGCCAAAATGAATTGTAATAAAAATAAGAAGGGGCAAAAAATGGAAGTCTCAAAGTCTAGATTCCCAACCAGGACGTAGCAAGTACTGTAAATGCAGGTTACCTCCTTTGAGGCACAAAATGGAGCTTAACACACAACCTGAAGCCACAGACAGAACACCTGACGATTCCTTCAGGTCCATGAAGACGCACACACATCTCCACTTCTCAGCTGAACCCAGCAGATGGAGTATCTGCTCTCCAGGCAGTGCAGTATGAAGAGACAGGCTGATGTAAGAGAAAGTACCCAAGAGGTGTTTCACTGAAGCACCCCAATACTTCTCTCTCATGTTTTATCGAGGTAACGTGCCATGATCAGCTGTTCTCCATGCTGTATTTGGAAAGCTTCAGAAACCCAGGCAACAAGGATTCCTTTGTCAGCATTCCAGGCTAGATTACTGCAGGAAGTTTGGAACTGCAGAGCAGCAAAAACCAAACCAACAGCCTGGGAATTCTTACACAGGGGATTTTACAACAACCACTGCATAACAGCAGTTAGATGTTCTGTCTGTTATTGTAAAGCTTTTAGTTATAGAGCACCTCTCAGGATACCATGTCAGGCTCTAAATACCTAGCTACTAAGGAAAAGAGCAGAACTTTGAAAGAGCAGCAGCACCTAGTGAGATTCCCTTCTAGCATAATGCAGTGAACTCCATTTAAACGAACGCTTCACACCGTTCACACCACTTGAAGGCTCTTGCACTGTGTTGTATGCAGGCAGCTTTACCCTTCTTCCTGCCGTAGTCCTGTTCAAAACATGAGCATGTGCCCTCCTCTGCTCTTCTCAGCAAGAAACACAAAGAAGAATACTTACGAGAGGTCACTGAAGTCTGGGAAGACATACATGTGCCTGAAGCTATCGATGGCGATGACCGGGCAGTCTGCGGGTGTCTTCTGAATGTGGAGCAGAGGGTGCCTGAACTTATCGCAGTCAGCGTGGAGGAAGTTTATTGTACCTTGGAATTGTGAGCAGGCAGAAATCCACGTGAAGATTTATTGATTTTAGTCATCCCAAAACTCTACCTACTTCCATAAACAGTACAAAGGTGGAGATGCTGGACAGATGCAAAGTGCAGAACTTGACAACAGGTTTAAACCATGAGGCACACTAAAATAACACATCACTTGAAGGTGCCTTTGGCTACAGCATGAAGTTTTAAGTCCTCTCAAACTGTATGAAATCATACAGATAAGGATTTCTGAAATAGTCAATAATAAACTGTTTCTAGAGGAGTCAATTGCACTGTCAAAGAGCACAAACCCTAGGATTCTGTTGGGTGCTTCCTTTCCCTCTAGACTGAGTTCACCTGCAAACAGAAGTTAGAGCCATAATGAGTTGGTACGAACCTTTTTCACTTATTAACTGTCGTGCAACCTCCTGCTGGAATTTCTCTAAACTCTCCAAGTCATCCTTCATGTGGAAAAGTATGAGGAAAGGAAGGCCTTCTTCTGTCAGTTCCTGCACAAACAAAAGACAAATTTGACTGCTCCCAGCTCCTAAGGGCACTTGAGTGACTCCTGCAATTTCCAAAGCCAGTGAGATCTCTGCTTTGAAGCAGCTGAAACAACCGAGCTAAAGACACAAACTGCTGACATTGCACCTGGCACCCAACTGATGCAGTTGAGCAGGGCTCCTTCCCCCTTACCACGTGCAGCAGTTAAAGATGAAGGGACTTCATTATCAACACGTCAGGAAGGGATACGTGTGCCCTGGAACACTTGCTCAAACGAAATGGCTTAATTCTCAGAGAACATCACATCTTCCTAGAGACAAAACGCGAACAGTGTGGCATGGAATGCCAGCACAGGCTGCGTGCGTGCCTTGGGCCCAGTCCTGGGCTGGTTCACACCACGACTTGGTGATTTAGCAAAACACAGCAAATGAGGATCTTTAACTGTCTGCATCCTTAAGGAAAAAAAAAAAAAAAGCAGAAACTAACGACACGGCTGTATTGCTTACAGTCATGGACTGCTCTTTTGCCAGCAAGTGTGTCCTGAGCAACATCTCTCTCCAAGGACAGGTAAGTGTATGAACCCCTTAAATATGTTTTTTTTTTTATTGTTTCAAACCAACACAAAACATGAACCACGCACACTTGCTTGCTTCAAAAATGACCTTCTCAGTTGAGCATCAGTTCAATTTACTAGAGATTGACTGAAGAAGTAATCATTACCAAAGGAAATGCCTAAGATCTCATCCATCTTTCCTCTGCACAACTGGTATGCAAGCTGCTATTTCTTTGATTCCATCCTGTATCTGAGCAAAGCCCGTGCTTCTTGAGAAAGACGACACTTGTTCATTCTGCCACCAAGTTCAATGGCTTCTTCAGACACTTTTGCTCTGCAGCCATTTGGAAGAAATGCTCTCCCCATCAGCATGCAGCCAGCTGTGCGTGGCGTACACCACGCAGCTGTCATTCTCCTTTTAAGCAAGTCTGTGAGCAGGCCAGAGCTCAGGCTTTTAGCAGCAGATTCCAAAGGTCCTTGTCATTTCAGTGCTCTTGGCAAAAGCAAAACTTCCCCACCCACCTCCAACACTACCACTAGCCACATCTGCCCATTCTCATTTTTAACTTCCGTGCAGTATACGTGCAGGGCCGCTTCAAAACCACACAACTTCAGCAGGCAGAACTCTTCATTTTGGCACGTTTCAATTCATCTGGGTAGCAGCAGCACCGAGATTTTTAAACAGATGTTCCTTGGCAAAAATGCCAAGTTGGAATTGAAACTATTTGCCTAAGTAAACAGGAATTGAATGTTGAGGGAGAACCAGAAAAGCCAACTTGTTACAAACCACACCAGAGCTTGTGGCAGATGCTGTGGCTATGTACAAATGCTCCCTCTGAGAAGCTGTAAGCTTGCTAATCTTTTTTTTTTCTCCTCTGTTTATTTTTAAAAAAATAATCATACAGAGTTGGAAATGGGTGAAAAAGAGGAGTAAATCATGAAAGAGAAAGAAAAAAAAGCACTGAAAGAGAATAAGGATAATGAGAAAAAAGGTCTGAATGCATCCCTCCAAATCCCATCTTACAAGTTACAGCTGAAAGAGACATTTTGGTTTTGAGAAAAAATCCCAAATAGAAAGGTAGAAAAAAATTCTTACCTCCCCGTTTTCAAATGTAATTTCTCGAACTAGCGGTACACATTTATCTTGTGTCCACGCATAAATCAAATCAAAATTGGTTAGGGAGCCTAAGTACACCATATCTGGAGCATTTTCCTGTTGAAAGGAAAAACACGGGCTGAGGAACAGTAGAAGTGGCATCGCTACTGACCTGACACAAAGGTGACAGCATCTACCCAGACATCGACAGCCAGTCTTACACCAATGTTCAACTGCTCTGCATGCAACATTTCTACAAGCTATGTTACAAAAAACACAATGGGTGAATTTTACATGATGCCTTTTGCAATCAACTTCACATTCTAGGATAGGTTAAGAGGAGCTGACTTTGTCAGGAGGAGGAGTAGCAGCTCCATACCTAAAACAAAGCGTTAGGATGTATTCTGAACACAGATATTGAGCTTCTCCATGCTGACAGCTATAACAACCAAAAAAAAAATTCCAATGTTCCTCCAGGTCTTGAAAGTGGCATTTTACATTTGCTTTGCCAAAGACAGGAACAAATGAAGGATCTCCTCTGCTTATACCAGTCGGAACTCAGCGCTGCCGTCTTGTCATTGTAACTGCAGTTTCGGTTTTCCGAGCTGAGGGCATGGTTCAGCACACACTGATTCAGAAATGCCATGTAACACAGGTGACAATAAAATGTCACTGCAGAAAAAGGTTTGAGCCTCCCTTCCCTCTTGTCTTTTTTTTTTTTTAAAGCAACATTTCCTACATCAAAGCTGATAAAGAAGCATACGTTCAGATATCAGTTATGTTTCTGAAAGGCAAGTCTTGCGGATTTTCTTCTGTAATCAATTTTCTTTCTACTAAAACAATGAGAGTTTGTTAATGTGCAGTTAGATTTACTACTCTTGTTGTAAACAAAGTGCACAGCTTTTAGCTCCCCAGTGTGCTAAGGCACATAAGACAGGCACGTGGCAGTCAGAAAACACCTAGTAACTGTCATTTCAGTTGAGGAATGTAAGGTGCACCAGGTGTTGAGCTCCACAGATTTTTAAAGATTTCCACCGGACACAACTAAAAACATTAGAAGTTGACTGTTTTTCCAAGGAAAAAAATTCTGGACACTGAAAATAAAAATGACAGATCTAGGTTTTATACGTTTAGTTGGCAGAAGATGAGGCTGAGATCTTTTTCAGAGACTCTGAAGCAACAGTTCCTAAGACCCTAAGTATTTCTCGCTCTCTCTGGCAACAAAGTAAGACTTGAGATGCAGTAAAATCCCGAATGGTCTGAGTACAGTGGGCATCAGTTCATATTCACATATAAAGATAAAACACACAGTTCCACTTACCCCTGGTGGCTTGTAGATTACATTGTCTCCGGTAAACCGCTCTGCTTTTGAAACAGCCCTACAAGAAACCATCCAGACAAGCAATGTCACTATGTTACCAAAAATCAGCTCTTAATCTTTACTGTCTGAGTACCTAGATGCTTGCTGGTCAAAGGAACCATGAAGTGATTGCACAGAAACCTGGTCGGCTAGAAGAGAGGGCGGTGAGGGAAGCTGCAAGGCAGATCCACAAGGCAACAAGTTTGGGGTAAAGGCATCCGAGTGAAAGCGATGAATGCTCGTACAATTTTGGGTAAGATGGTTTCTGTTCTTACCAGAGAACAATGTTATGAATTAATGTAACCTTGTAAATGTAACAATTGTGAAAATACCTCAGTATCCCACCACAAGATGAAGTAAATACCCCAGGGTCCTGAACAAGTCAGAGGGCAAAGCAAAGAGAGGCATCACAAAGCTTCATTTCAAGCACCCATGCTTCATTTATTTTCCTTGATCCAGTTATCCTTCTCACACCACATACAAAAGATGCCTCGCTCAGTGCATTACACCTATCGGTGTTTCTGCCAGTTCAGAGATGAGTACTTTAAAACACCCTTCTGTTTTAAATCACACAAAATTTCTACTCCAGTCACACAAAATTAGGCTTCTTGGTAATCACCACCAGCACAGAAGCCAACCAAACCTTCACTGAGTAAGAAGAATGCAAGGACAGACAAGCCACCTGCCCAGCCACTGCCTGACAAACTCATAGTACTCCAGCAGGAAATGTAAGCTATTGGGTAAGCCTGCTGCGGACCCCAAAAGGCCCCCTCCTGTGTTCTTCCATTTCAGTAGCTGCAGTTGGGGCTGATTTGTTCCAGACAAGGCAAAGTGGGGGCATGATATAAAAATGCCAAATGCCTGAAGATATTCGTTTCAAAAAAAAAAAAAAGGAAACAGTACAGTTTGCGTTTCACGTCTCCTTGAAGCAATAACCTAGCAAGTGAACCTTTTGGAACTGTATAAGCCTCTCATATGTGCTTGCTAAAGTCAGAACAGCTTTAGATTTGACACTTTCTTCCCTGAATTACCTACAGTTCACAGACCTTCAAAGTAAAAGTATTTTTTGGCAGTTTGTCTCTCTGCATTTGCCTCTCTGTGCTGCAGCACAACAGCACAAAGCCTCTCCTCGCTTCTATGAGCATTTTGGATTTGCCCCACCGTAGTTCTGCCAGCTAACTCTGCTCTCTCTTTGTCAGCGTACCTCCCACCTCCTTCTGCTTCCAACTAGTCTCTTGCTCACCTTGCCCTGCGGTCACCACAGGTCCTAACAGAATTGTAAGGATCTAATTGCAAGGATTTAAGAGCAACTTCAAGTGCCAAGGTGATCCGCCCCAGGTGGCACTGACACAGGTTAAAAATAAGCTGTTGTAACTCCCTGAAGGCAAAACAACTTCGCAGTAGCAGGGAACAGTTTTGCCTTGACAGAAGTTGGAGAAGCAATTAATTTTTCCTGCCCAATTCATTGTTCCCAGTTTGTTTTGGCCTACTAGGAGCTTGACCATGACCACAATACGTGCCATACCATAGCACCTGCCAAACTCTTTGCCCACACCAAAGTCAGACACCCCTGCCAGGGCCTGTTGGGATGCCGAGTGAGAAGAGCCTGACTGATCCAGGGGACCTCCCAGTGAAACACTTTGCTATTTACAACCCCCGCAGCAAACACCCGACAGAGCCAGGATCTCCCCTGGAAGTCCTTCTGCACGTGATTTTTCAGGAAGCTTGAGAGCCACTCAGAGATGGAAACTGTCTGGAAGGCTGCACCTGAAAATGCTCCAAGGACAGCAAGGGAACAGCAGTCTGGTGAAGGGAACAGTGACACGCCTGCTGCAGGACCCTAGGTGACACAGGCAGGTGACAATGGAACAATGGGAGTTTGGTTATTTATGTTTGCTTACTGCTTACAGCTAAAGAAAATAAATAGATAAAAACTCCACAGTGTCTACTACAAGAATAGCATCCAACTATCAACTGCTAGCAACTGAGGGCTGGGAGACTATTCCTTGTTACACCAAGCTGACAAACAGCACACGGAAGACTAGTAGACTCAAACAACAGAGGAGAGAATCTCTGAAGTATTGTTACCTTTCTAATGATTTTTAGAAAGGCATTTCTGAAAGGAACGGAATGTCATTTGAAGGGGCAAAAAATAACCCCAAATTCTACCAGTAAGGCAGCTGGCTGCCCTGAGAACAAGAATGGATGCACCCATCAGAAAACATGTTTGCGATAATGGCCGCACGTTTGGGATGAGACTGACAGGCCAACCTCGGTTTCACAACATTTGGTTGTTCTCCCATGGCCAAGGCTGTCTGCACAGTCACGGGACATATAGTTAGGAACTGGAATAAAAGGCAAGCCACCTGTACTTCTGCACGTCACAAATATTCTCTCCTTCACTCCCAAACTTTATTTAACAAAAAAAATAGTGGAAGAGGCATACGCATAGGGGACTGACAACAGATCTTATTCATATAGATGAAACATCTACCCTGATCCAGTTTTCTTGCTATTCCTCGTGCCCTGCATCCAATTCAAAAACCCCTTAGGGCAACTGTATGTGCCATGAAAGCTCATATGACCCATACAAATTCCTGATCTTGCAGCTGTGGGTAGACTGCAAACCGCTGCATTCACATTAATGCCCACGCATTTTAAACTGGTTGCTGCTGGCACACTGAACGCTGTGGGAAGAGTCTATAATTGACTTTTATCATGCTACTTGAAAGGAGCATCACTCACTCCCAATTTACTCTGATTTCCCCTATGAGTATCATTTAATATTTTTAAATATTGGTGTAAATCTGTATAACATGGAGAAAACTGAATTTCTTTAGGTTGCTCTAGACCAACACCAGGTAGCTCATCAGCACAACTTCCTTTCTGAACTGTAAACACGTGCAGTGACACAGAACTTTGCATGAAACAGACCCAGGCACAGAAATCAGGCATTTTTTTTCCCCTACTTGTTCCTCTCCAAGGAAGCAGGGTTTTAGGACACAGCTGCCTGGCATCCCCCGTAAAACCTTCCCCGTTGCATTTAGATGATGACAAAGAGTGATAAAAAAAAAAGACAAGGAGGTAAATCAAAGTTAGTTTTCACAACAAACATTAAAACTAGAGTTTTCTTCCCCCTCCTCCTACACTTCTCTCAGTGTATTTAGCCGAGAAGGTCTAGTTTCTTCAGTCATGATACACTGAAAGTATTTTAAAAGTCCATTTATTAAAACTACACACAACTCATTCATATTGTTTCCATAATGAAGTCATGCTACTGAAGCATTTAAAACTTACCCAAAGGCAGACAGGAACACACAATCATCATGTAAAATATTCGCTACTCTTTCAAACGTCCTGTAATTATCAGAGTCCTTCTGCTCAAAGTATCCAATGATATTTCTCCTGCTGCGCTGTAGAGGCAAAGGTACACCGTAAATCATCTCCAGTGACCAGAAACTGCCCATACTCCATTAGGATATTGAGTACACAGATGCTGTTTATTCAACAGTCAACAAGGATAATAATAACAACAACAATAATAATAACTTGTGAAACTGGAAGTAACGAACTTTTTTTTTTTTTCAAACTGCTATTCCAAAAATATCACAACATTTCTGAATGGAAAAACGCCAAGAAGTAAACATGCACTTCAAGTACATTACCTTCCACGTGTTCAACATTAAAAAAAAAAAAAAAAAAAGAATGTATTTAGAAGGAAAAAAACTGAAGAACTTACATCAACACTATGAATTTCTTCCAAATCCTGGACCTCCCGGATAGGATTGCTCTTCTGCTGCCTGATGTAGTCTGCTATTGCTGTCACAGACCTCTGGCCCCTGTACTCTCTCTTCATCATCATTCCATTCCGAAAGAGCTTCAGCGTTGGGTATTTGCTTATCCTGTACCTCTGAGCTATATCCGCTACAAAATTAAGGAAGAAATTGTACAAATGCAGAAGTACCCTGAGCATGGTATCTTACACACGCACACAGAAGTGAGCCCCTGAGCCAGCAGTCCCACATCCCTAAAGAACAACCACAATAAATCACTATGGGGAGAGAACGGATACAGCAGCTAAGCCCGGCTCCCATTGCTTTGCCTCACCATAAAATATTCCAGAATTCAATCTACCAATTTCTGTCAGTTTCCTAGATACCCGACCAGAGCTTTTAATGCACTAACTAGAGTTAAAATTAAGGCAAAGACACTTCATCTCTGCAGTTCAGAGTACTTCTATTTCAAATTAATATGAATTTCGCAAGGAAGGGCTAAGCACCTACCAAGATATTCACTATTAAGTGTCAGATCAATATTTTTTCTTCCTTTCAAACGCTGGCACTTTTTGGTTAGAGCATGCAAGAGCTGCCTGCAAGAAGCCAGAAGTACAGGCAGGGAGGGGTCGCTTCGTGTTTGCTCACCAGAAGAAAAACAGCATTGGCAAACCGGGCATTTGCTGCCTCTCTCTCTCGCTGACGAAGGACCTTTGGTCTGTCTGGACTTTATCATAACTTGAGCAGGGTTTGATAGAAGCCAAGGAGCCCTACACGTATCAAGGTTGTCCACGCTGAGATTAAAGACATATTATGCTACAAAACACCACAGCAAGAGAACACCAAAACTACCCTTTTTCCCCCCACAACGTGGGCTGCTTCTTCCAGTTTTTTTCACGGTTATATGAGGACGTGTGTATTGCAGAGTCCTTGTCTTTGGAGGTCTCAAAGCCTATCTGAGACTGAGAATTCAGCCCCTAGGGCTGTGAATCTTCAAGTGCTGAAGCTGTACAAAAAATTAATGGTAATAAAATGCCCACTGCCAAGACTGAATTCAAACATTACTTCGTAAGTCCGAACTTGCACGATCTTTATAAATTACATTGAGATTCCATGAATACTGGTATTTGAACTAACGCAGAGAGACCACAGTCCTACACAAGTAAGTATTTGAAAACCATCCTTTTAAAAAATATAAAATGCAAGTACATGAAAAACTGTTTGCATTCATTCACAAGTCAAACAGAGTAAATCTTAAATGTTTCATTAAGCCCTGGCATTTGATACAGGAAGAGTTAGCATAAGCAGAGTGACTACAGCATTATATTCCTTTTAAAATTGGAAATACACAATGCAAATACATGGAATATTGTTTGCATTCATTCGTAGAGCACATTAGTTATAGTAAATCCTAAATTAATTTTTAAAACATTTCCATTCTTACTGACCATCTGACAGAAAAAAACAGTACTGGAAGGAGACGGGGCTAATCTACCTCAAGAAAAAATCCTCTCCCAGCTGTAACTTCATGTTTTCTCTAGAGGTTCCAAACCCTGAGTTTGTGTTTTGCCCAACTGGTCATTACATCACAGGCGTATTTTTATTGTATGTGTTACGCTGCCAGCCATTTCTGTAGCTCAGTGTCACATATTCCTCTACTCCGCAAGATGAGGAAACCCATTCAGGGGCGCGTCAGACTTTTCACAAAGCACCGTGCACATTACCTAAGCTACAGCTTCAAGCGAACACACGGCCTATGGCTTGATTCTCACATGGCTTCAGACGGGCTACACCCCATAATATAAGGCACCACCAAAGCAATTCACATGCAGAGCAGAGGTCTAGAATAACCCCAGAAGTTATCTATAAAAAAAACAAAGTTACAAAACTCAAAACCCACAGAAGTAATTTCTGAAAACACCCGTAGTGTCACTTTTTTTTTTTTAAACTAACGAGGGTCTTCTTGTTGTCTGAAGAATGAGCACAAACCCAAGCCACTGCATTTCTTAACTTTTATTTTTAGATGATGGTTATAGGAGTTGCATAGGTGTATCCCTTCTTGCCTCAAAAGCTGTATTACTACCGGCGTAAACCAATACACTAGCTTGAATTTGCCAGAGTTAATGCCAATCTCTTTTTGTGTCACATCATCTTAGCTCTCCCTCGCCTCTATACAATACCTTCAACCTTAAAGGCAGCAAGCTCCTTCGGCTGTATACTGGAAGCTGAGACTGCCAAATGAGCTTCTGCTTGCTCCCTGGATCAATCACAGCTGTTGAAGTCCCTCAGGCTACCTGTCAGGGCGTATGGCCGGAGAGAAATGAAGTCTGTCTTTGGCTGGTACATGTTAACTTCAGTTACTTGTTAGGTCTCCAGCTTCCCCCCCCCCCCGCCCTTGGTTCAAGTTCACTTTAAATAGTTTTTTTTTTTTCCTTTGCCTGCTACTCCTTCACAGATGTGGCACTACATTCACCTTATGCTGTGCTGTGAAGCAGTTACTAGTTCTCCCGTTAAACCACTCCTCTCGTGACTCACGCACGGTCATAATGCCGGGTAGCACTCACACGCAGCAGAGCTAGAAAGGACCTTGAGAGACCACCCAGAGTAGGCACCCCACCCCAATGACGGCAGCACTGGTGACTTGCAGGCTGGACCAAAACAGGTACAAGCAAAGCAGACAACGTTCTGCATCACTCCGCTGGACACAGCACACCTAGACCACCTCCTGCTGCAAAGCAGCATTCACAACAGCCTTGCCTTGTCA
>VXAV01000218.1:216083-226623 GCA_013399715.1 Alectura lathami | reverse complement strand
AGGCTTTTGCACAGCAGGATTACACGAGGTCTGGGGCAGCTGTATTCACTGGTTGGCTTTGGAAGACCACTCTTTGAAGGTGGTGGTATTAACAATCCAGCTGGTAGTTTAGAGTCAGGAGAACTCCTAGGAGTAAGCGTAATGGAAGAGATATCTAAACAAGGAGGTGGTGAATCCTCATTGTTACACCAGAAATAGGTAGAGGGTCTTTGAAACATATGTTCATCATTATCACACTTTATGTGCAGCAGCTGAAAAGGAATCACAGAAAGAGAAAACATTCTGAGGAACTGAATGAGGTAACATCAGGGAGAGAAGAAAAAAAGACATTTAATACTTCAAAAAAGATTCTCTGCAACTTGCTGGCGTGTATCTTTTGACAGAATACAAGACCAGGTAATACTTTAAAACAAAATCTAAAAATGTACTGCAGCAAGAGGTAGCCCAGTGTTAGCTGGAATAAAGACAACTTGCACCTCAGTAACTACATTAAAACGAAATAAAGACAGGGATCTTGCCAAAAGCAGACATGCCAGATGCACAGATAAATGTCTAAATTCACCAACATATCAGGAATATCTCACATCTGCACGTGTAAACAAGCAGTTAAGCACGTATCTTGGGGGAAGAGTTACTCTGGTGGCTGTAATTTTATTTCTCCATACCAGGAGAAAGTATCCCACAAATATTTATATCCCACAAATATTTATAGAGAAAAAATAACTCATTACAATCCTCTTACAACAGAAGCTCCCAGCACACAAATTTTAAGGCTTACATTAATATTAGACTTTCTTTCATTTTCTTAACAGTACAACTTGAGAACATAAATATTTATTGACGGTGATATACTTCTGCCATCTCTTCTGTGCCTATGAATAATTAACAGAACTCTGAGAAAAACATTTTCTGTAGGCATCTCAAGAGCAACAAAGGAATCCTCATTCACCTAAAACAGCAGCAGAGGTTCCAGGACAGGATAAAACTTTGCTGCTGAGGAAATAAAAACATTGAGGTTTGTGACATTCTTTGGATCTCTTGTGCCCCACAGAACAGCTTCTAACAGAGGCAAGTAACAGTCACACCACAACGGCAGCTGGGAAGAGCATCCACCCGAGTGACAAAGTGATAATGGCAAGGTTCCGGTCTGGATTAGGCAGACAGGAGCCTGAAGCTGGTCTCGCATGAATGGGGACTATTGGGCAGTACATTCCAGCAAGATTCATTGTGTTTGAAAGGGAAGTGGAGGGCTTTGTCCACTTTGATTTAAAAATAATAATAATAATCCCCTTAATTTTCGCCTGCATGGGAAAGATCTGCAAGCCATAACAGGTTACAAATGAAATGGATCTTGAAATTGGAAACACAAAACCTTTAGGACCGGTCCTGTAACAAAAAAGCAAAAGGGAAATGTCTTCAAGTATTTGATTAAAGAAACTTGCCCAGCTAACCCTTTTTTATGGGGTCAAAGAGTAATTTCTACCTCAAAATCTGAGCAAAACCGCTTTGCACCATTGTAACAAGGCTTTAGAAAATCCTATCAGAAGGAACTGAACATGTGTGGAGATTTCTTAGAAAAAGAGTACAAACATCTAGAATGCAGGAACGGGACCTGTGCTGCAGGTGCCTTGCCTTAAAAACTTGCCCAGGATGAAGCAGAGGTAGACAAGTGCAGCAAAAATGTTTAAGGCTACTTCCACTCTTGTCATATCTGATACAACTTGATTCTTTCATTAGAAGTTTGTGTAACTCCAGTAGATAGGGAATTAATAAATGGTTTCAAGTCTTTTCTTTTTTTCCTTTTTTTTTTTTTTTTTTTTTTTTTTTTTTTTCCTTTTTTTTTTTTTTTTTTTCTCATTGTTATCTACAAAACAGAACATTTCAAATCTTTTTAACTGAGTCTTAGTTCCCTTCTTCACTTTCTTTACAGAAAAGACAGATTAAGGGCACGAATACCCAAGTTTTATAACTATGCCATATTTAGGAAAGCACTAACAAACACGATAAAACTATTCCAAATTTGCAGTCTGTAAGAACAAAAAATGGTTTTGATGTAATTGCAAAGAATACTTCTGATGCCAGGCTGGAAATGTGAAACCAAGGATTTGGAAAGGTAATAAACAGAAATGAAAGCAAAAAGATCTATATCATTTTGATTATTTTTTCAAGAGAAGCACGAGGCTACAAGCAGACAACTTGCAATGCATTTTTCTTCCACTACAATGTAACACTTGCTGCTATACGTATATGTGGAAAAAATAGAGCTCATAACAGTAAATGCTGGAAGACACTAAACAGAAACCATCAAATTAAGGAAGCAAAATATTTCCCTGAAATGCAAAATAGCAGAGGACAAGCAGTTTCCATATAAAAACAAGTATATCCCATGAAAAGCAGTAAAACGCATACAGGATGCAAAACTATAAGGATGAACTGAATACAGAACGTTATAAAATTGAAGGAGCTGAAAACAGGCAAACAAAAAACATAAGCAACCTCCCCCCCGGCAATATCCAATATGCCTAAACACACTCCCAAGCTGTTTTATGCATACAGGTCCAGCTTCTATCTATCTTGTTTTCGCTTTGTTTCATGTTTCTGCACTTCAAGCACGTGTTAAAGCTTTTAAAGAAGGTAGCAGGTGCAGGTGGCCTATGCTGCTTTGTCACTGCTTAACATTAAACATGGTCTAATCAATCAAAATCTTTAATGCTCCAGGACTTGCTAAAAGAGAAAAAAAATGAGGCTTTGGTAACACTGCCATAGTAAGAGGTACTGAGTAATCACCTCCGTATTTATTTTCCTGAATATTCCTGTTGGAGTCATGCAATTGTCACAGTTTCCTTCCTTGCTTAGCCATGCTGCTAAAGAGAAAACCTTCAAGGTATGCTTGAGAAACTTCAGCCATGCTGAAAATAGATAAGAGTTTCTCATCTCTTCGGAGGTTCCTTAGTGGCCTGCAGTGGCCTGCGGAGCAGTCTGCTCTAAAAGCGGATGGTGCCAGCTGTGTGCAACTGCCAAGCCACATGAAGGCTGTGCGCACAGCTGACAGCTAGCCCAGGCTACTCTCCAAATAACACCGATGGTATAACTGGCAAAAAAGATGTCATGAAATAGCACTTCCAGGGACGCACTGATCTTTGGAAGTTGGATTTATACGTAGGAGCAGCATCCAAAGTCTTATTGTGATATAAACTCAAGCAGCCTCATCACAGGCAAATAAAATGAAAATCAGATTGTCCCCACATAATCAAGACCAAATGCTAGAAAGACCTGTGACTAATGTATTGCCAAACCACTAAAACAGATGAAAAGTAAACAGCACAGATACACAAGTAATGGAAACTTTAGCTGTACATGCAACAGAGAACGAACGAAAGAAAAAGCCAAACATCCCATGCCAACATTTCCCATGGCACATGGAAGTGCAGCTATAAAGGCAAACCATCCTAAGGAAACCATGCTTCAATACAGTGCACCCCTCTCTGATTCGTTCAGGAAATGACAAACAGTGACAGTTTCTGTTGCATAACACAAATATGTTTAGATTTTAGTGACTGACTTTTTAAATTAAGACCAGCATACTTAAAAATATCAACTCCAAAGCAGAAAAATTGCTAAGCAGTTCATTATGTACTGGGCTTGCTGAACAAACTTCAGTCTAAATAGTTACAATGCCTAAAGAGAAAAATCATGCAGAAGATTGATATTTTGATGGTCAACATTCACAATAAATTTTATTCTCAAGTATTGGTTATACAAGCCAGCTATCCTTTTTTTTTTTTTTTTTTTTTTTTTTTTTTTTTTTCATTTCCAACTATGTTCTCACTGCTTTTAATAGCTTCTTGAATAGGTTGAGAAAGTAATTTTTTTTCCCCATACAGTTTCTTTTCCCCATACAGGCAACTAAATTAGGTTGATGTTACTTTGGCCATTTGTCTAGATTCAGAACAGCCAAACAAACATTTTTGTAGTGACAGTAACAACAAAGAAAAAAGACAACGTTGCCAGCAGATGTATTCCTCAAAAGCAGAAGCCCACTTGCACTGTGCAAAAATGTAACGGTTAATCTGGCAGCAAAGTCACACATTGCTCTCCAGACCTGTACTGTTACTTTGTTCTAGAGCATCGCGTATATAAAGTAACATCTTTGATAAACTACAGACGAAATATCTTCAAAACATTTTGCAAGTAAATGAAGATCAGAACGTAAAGACTTGACAGCAGTGCATTTGATCTTGAATATGAATTCCAGCAAATGGCTGTGATGTTCGTCTTCATGTTCAGTTATCAAGCCGACTTTAAATGACAAGTTAGAAAGGTTTGTCTTAAGTGACAGTCTGGATGCATCTGCTCAGAAACGAAGCATGCTGAGAGCAGACACACACACATTTTTCAAATGTGTAATGAGCCAAGCACTTATTCCTATACATATATCCATAGATACATCCAAAATATGAAGATGCTGTCAGATTCTGTCTTTTTGATCCCAAAGTCCAAACAGAAGATACACTCTTGTTCATTGGAATCTATTCTGGGAATCGGAAGACCTGAGCTTTAGGCCCTCTGCAGGAAAATTAGAAATGGGTTTTGGTTTGTTGTTGGGTTTCTTTCTTTGTTTGTTTTTTAGCAACAGTGTTCAGGGTCAGTGAGATAACACAAAGAGCAGGACTCAGTTTCTGAAGTATTTTCCACCTACTTCATTTTGTTAAAAATTAGCGGGAGGACTAATGTGTCTAGAATAATCAAAGAAACCAAAATCAACCAGCTTCAGGAGGAACAAGCACGAGTAATGAAATGCTGGACTGGGCTGCGTACAAACACTAGCATCGTCCCAAGTGACTGCCAAATGGGAAAGATCTTCTACTCTAGATCAACACTTGAAGAAAAAAAAGCATGGCAGTGGCATCGCTTCCTGTCTGTCACCTCATTGTTTCACACTACAGATGCAATAAGTACTTAAAAGTCCAAGTTTTCCCTCAAGTGAAAGGAAAATACACATCCACTGTCAGCCTGAAATCACAGAATCATAGAATGGCTTGAGTTGGAAGGGACCTCACAGACCATCCAGTTCCAACCCCCTGCTGTGGACAGGGCTGCCAGCCACTAGCTCACTGGATCAAACTGCCCAGGAACCCATCCAGCCTGGCCTTGAACACAGCCAGGGATGGGGCAGCCACAGCTTCTCTGGGCAGCCTGTGCCAGCTGGTTAGGCTGCACAGCTTGCAGCTCCCTTCCATAAGAATGGGGACTGAAGGAGAGGATGTAGCACGTCAAAATTAAATGTTTATCATGTTCTGGGAACTGTCATCACAGCCCCTTGCAACATCATCCCCTTCCGCAAGGATATGCTTGTCAAGCAAGCTGGTAGTGTTGACTTCTAAAGTGCTATGTCACTTGTTGATTGCCAAGAGCTTCCATGACCATGCATTAAGCACAGAAGGAAGAGCATGGTCAACAACCTATGAGAGAGGAAACTGATTTCAGCACATCTGGCGAATGTTAAGAAAAAGTACAAGCAGTGTGCAAACAACCAAAAATAACATAGAAAGCATAGGATAAGAAATCCCAAGGTACTATGTAAGCATAAATAGAAGCAGCTTTACTACAGTCTGTACTTGGCTAGTGAAACCCAACATTTCTTTACAAATTACTGTGCTGCCAGTTAATGGCACGTGTAGTATTACCATACTAGGCCCAAAGTATGAGGGCTTAAACCTGTCACCCTTCATTAAATGTTCCCTTTCTAGACCTCAGCACATAAAGTAACAGCAAACTGGCCTGACACAGAAGGAGCTATCACTGTATCGAACTAACTAAATATAAGTAAATCAGATTACTTACTACATCTAAAAAAAAATCCTGTCAAAGCCCCAGCGTGGCACTGACATCCCTTTGTAATTCTGAAGCATGGATATGAGAGCTGTGAGAAAACTTGAACTTTACAGTGTAACAAATCTGTTCTAAGTCATGAGAGTGGATGCCATGTTCATAGCACACAGCATGAACAGTATCTGCAGGGAAGCAAGTTCTCCCACCTGTTCAACTGAAAATGCTTAGGAAGTGACTTACATGAGGTATGATCCCCCCAACATGGACATCCTGCTTCATTCAGTCCCATACTTAACAAAATACTGTCAGCAGATTTGAAAGTTTTACTCTTACAAAGTGATCACAGCATAGAGCTGCTATTTTTCTTTTCTAACTTTGGAGAAATAGAGCAGCACTACAACAAGCGTTTTTAAAAACATGGTACATAAAAGTTTTTAATTTAAATTCAGAAAAAAAACAACATGCTTCTTATAACTTTATATAAAATTCTTCACTGAAAAAAGATATTTGTAAGTTAATTATTATTTTGATGTTAGTAATTATCAATAATTAATACATCATTTTGCTGAAGCACAAGTGATATTTAAGCCATACGCACACTCACTGAGCCATCGGTAATTAACCATAAAACACCATCTAGAGTTTACAAATGACTGTTCCCACTTTGCTCTTTAATAAGGAATGAGACACCATTGCCTTAAAAGACAAACACAAGTGTGCACTACATGCACTACGGGATATTTTTGGGTCATTATTAACACTTTTTTTTTTTTTTTTCCCCCGAATGCAACTACCAAGTTCATGAGTTTAAATGAAAGAGAGATTGAGAGCTATATCTATCATAAAAGACTTAAATGCCTCTTTAATTGAATTAAAAGATACATTTATTTTCATAAATAAAGCAAATTAGCTGCCATTCTAATTAAGGAAAATAGAATAACTTACCAATTTCATTTAAATCTAGCATTTGGGAACAGTTTATTGAATGCTTCATAAGTGAGAATGCATCCATAATTAACCATTCTCACTGAGAGAGCTACGCCATATTAATAATTTATCGTGCTCTCTCCACTACATGACTTCAGTAAAATGAAGTGACATAGATTTTTCCTGATGGAAACAAACACCTAATAAATATCAAGGGAGCACATAGACACAACTGAAGAACTGTCATCACTCTTATCAAAACCCTTTTACACTGCCTACATTTTTGAACATTCCTTTGAAGAGAAAGGGTGCACATCGAGGGCAGGAACAAGCAGTCCATGTTGTTCTAAGGTCTTCGTATACTTACATTAAGAAGCTTTATTTATTTAATGTCACAGTTATCTAATGGTGTATAGACAGAATAGGCTTGTAAGAGCAGGACAGCCATTAGGCTCAGTCCACAAGGTGATCAGCGTTTTCAGAGGTCCTGCCAGGACATGAGTAGCTGTCCATCTGTCATTTAAAATAGTACTGTCTTCTACAGGAATTGAAAGGAAGCGCTAGAAATTTTGACTGATCAGGAACCCTCATGTGATCCTGTCTACCTGCTCATTCATGTTGGTTCCTGGAGACCCTAATGACTTTTTGAAAGACAAAATTTTAAAAGTCATTTAGAAAATGGCAGGTGTAAGTAATGATATGCTTGTGACAGAAAGTTGTTGGAAAAGTCCAAAGTTGCATTCTCAAATCAGAGCCTTTCAGCTCAGAACAGAGTTCGTCATCCTTAGCTGGCATGCTTACCTGTCTGCACAGCAGTTTTTACTGTCTTTAGGCAGCAACAAAGAGGTACAATAGGACACTTAAAGAACTGCAATTTCTTGACACTGCCATTTGCACTTCTGTTGTGTCACATTCTTACAGTTACTTCCATACTGCATTTCAGCAGTTTGGTACATAATCACTTCAAATTAATCATTATCACTGGGAACAGCATGAATCATAATAATTATCAAATTATAATAATAATTATCAGAAGACAGAATATTATAAATTCAAAATAACTTCAGATGTGAGAGTTACATTCATGTACTTACTGGAGATGCATGTACTTGTGTTATTCTTAACTGGTTTTCCAAATCTTGAACTTTATTTTTCAGTTCTGTGTTTTCAGTTTCTAATTCTTGAATCTACAAAGGAAGTGGTTATTGCAACAGTGACTGGGATATTCATTCCTTTCAACAACGTCTGTAAGTTGTCTGTTTAGAAGAAGTTTTATCTGAGCTGCGGTAATTTAGAAGCAATGCTTGCCTAGACATCCAATCACAAAACATAGCTGAACTTCAACACCTGTATCGTACATATTTCAGCCTTTCATTTCTGTTAGTCACCTTGAAAGAGAGAAAAACAAAATATTGTTTCATAGTAGTCAGGTCTTTATTCAGCTTTCTTTATAAGTATCTGTTATGTTCTTAAAACTGAGATCAATGCTGGAAATAATGCCGTCATAGAAAATACATAACAGAAGTACAATGGAGCGTCCTTTTTATCTCTTTAAAAATTCTAGTTCAGAACTTACTCTTTTCTGTAAACCTGCAATTTGTTTTCTTGTCTCAACATCTTTTCCTCCGGATTCCAGAAATTTCCTATAAGCTAAGTCAAACGCTTGACCGATTGTTAAAGTTATCTCTTCCGCCTTTACAGAAAACATAAATTGAAAGTTGTGTGTTAAAAACATTGTACAGAATTACATTCAGATGATCACAAAATACTTCACAAAATGTATAATGTTCAAAGGGTTTGCTTCACCTATGGCAAAAAAATACAGAAAACACTAGGAGTGCGAGTTGAACATGTCCCAGCCTCTTATCTGTCAGCACAACAGCAAAGTCAGTCAGTGGAGGTGTGGGAAGAACTCCCTGCTACAGGTATGGGGAATTAATGCCTCTACTTATCTCTTCAACAGGAAATAAACATGTTAATGTGTATAGGAAATTGATTTAAGCAAATTAGACTGAACAGATCAAAGAAACTGAATTGGGACTGCTTTAGAGAGTAACTGTTCATGTTAGTAAAGGAGCAGTGCAAGAGATGGAAGGAGTATGCAGTCCTAGCATACCCTTGGAGGGACAAGGGTTGGCTGAAAGGCAAGGTGGGATCCTTTGAAATCTGAAGGTGCTAATGGTGGCAGAAGAGAATTACAGTAAGGGGAGTGCATTGGCTTGGCAGATAAATGGCAGCAGAAACTGCAAGGGCAATTTAAAGTAACGGGAATGCATGTAAAAGACAGGACAGAAATTTAAAGAGAAGTGAGCAGATGTGCATAGCAATTCTGAGCCATGTCTGCGTAGTACAACGACACAGTTACGTGGAAATTCTTGACAAGTAAATAGGCAACATTTTTCTAAAAAATGTTGTTTCCTTAGAATTTCCTCACTTACTTCAGAATAAATCAGAAAGAGAGGCTCTCAATTTAAAAACAACAAAAAAACCCTAAGCATCCATTTTTGGTGTTGATTCCAGTGTTTCTATTTGTTAATTACTTTCTGCCAAGGAAAACACACAACCCTGTTTCAGCTAGACACCATTTTCTTCATTTCCTGTCCTGAATTATATTTTTTCTGCGATTGCACATTTTTGAACAGTTGCCCTGTTCTATCTCAGACATGAGAGAATGTCAATGGCTGGTGAAATTAATTCTCTAGTAGTGCATCAAGGCATTACAAACTTGAGACGTGGCGGGGGGGCAGAAAACGGGAGCACTTTGCTGTAATGAATAAAAAATTTCAAAAATCTGAGGAAGAGAGGCTGAGGCAGACACACCAGCAGAAGTGCCTGTGAGGGTATCTCGGCCACAGGGTTGCAGTAATCTCTGCGAAACAGCTGTGCAAACATTTCAAGCTCGGTGGGATACAGTCTCTTCTCTGAGAGTATTTCAGATGCTTGGCCTAGGGTATTGACATGGGTAAGAAGAGTTGTCCCAGAAAACCAACTTAGGGCACCTTAAAGGAGAAAAAGACTCTCGTTTAAACTAACGCATCTAATTTACAAGGCACTATATTAGGACGAGAGGTTCCAGCAAACTGACCCCAACGAGCAGACCGGCTGTTTCCTTTGCTAACCATTCCTGCTTGATTATTAAACAAATTCCATACGAGGCACCCACGTTGCTCTAAAGAAAAATCTTGCATACTTACACACTTTTCACTGTCAAATACATAGCACAGATGCTTATTTGATTCTGAGTCTTTGCATATGAAAGTAAATATCCTCTTGTCAGTTTTATCATCAGCGCAAAACGATATCCTATGGAGCTGGCAATTGTGTTGAACTTCCTGCAAATCAAAATAAAGATTATTTTCAAGGAACTGCTGGAGTTGCTTGGGATACAAAAAATCTCGAGAGATTGCCCAAGAAACGGACTTAAAGTATAACAGAAGTTAAACTCATCTCCTCTAACAAATGTTCCCATTTTTACTGAATGTAAGCAGGAAGTTTTCATCTGGACAGTGTTTATTTGGAAGCATTTATTTGGACAGTAATTTCTGTTCTAGAAATTAGTTTTTACTGTTGCTTTATGTCTCTCTGCAATTTATGTAGGGACTGATTATGTGCTTTGTTCTTTATCCAGGTGCACACCATCTTCAGATTTCATTTTCTCCCAGGCTTGGCTAAAATGGTTGTACTGAAATGAGTCATTACATTTCTACCTTAAACACAGAAAACAGACTCGGTTATCTAGACACAGGGACACACAGACATAGAGGAGAACTCTACTGTTAGG
>VXAV01000218.1:175769-186973 GCA_013399715.1 Alectura lathami | reverse complement strand
AAAATAATATAAACATCTGTTCTTACTTAGGAGCATTATAGAGAGAAGATTACTTATATGACAGACTTCAGCTTGCCTCAGAAGATTATATCCTGGTAACAGATAGCTTTTGTTAGGGAACAATTCCCATGTTGTTACATCTGAATGAGTCCTATACTCCTATATTTTATAACTAGGCCGTTACTACCAAGATTATAAATGAGCTTCTAGAAAAATTAATAATGTCATGTGACCAATATGCTTTCAGTTTGAGTGATATATTCAAGAAAAATAGGAGTTCACAAAGGACTGAATTGCAGAATTCTCACTCCAGTAGGCCCAGATTTCACCTCCATAAATTTAACCTCCTCACACAGCCTAAACACTCCAAATCCCCCATCAACTCATGCCATATAAAAACCATGCTGAAGAGCAGAACTTGTTATTCTGAAATTTGCTATGAGGAGTGGGTATGCTGGGAAGGACAGCAAGATTCAGGACTCTTTTTTGTTTAAAGGTGTTTCTTCTGAGTCTTGTGGCTCCTGGATTTTATTTGCAGAAGAAACAACACTGTCCGTGTTTTCTTGCAAAAAGGATTATGCCATAAATCATCCTGAGGGTGCATGTCCTAATAGCTACCAGACATCACTAATCTTTCATTAAGGAGTCCTCTCCAGTTTGCACAAATGAGGCCAATTCTGTAATATTGCAGGGGGCTTTTAATGTTCACTTACCTTGATTAGAATTATTCCTTATAAGACAACAGTCAACACATGAACTGCATTTTTATCAACAAGCTTTCACTAATTCTTAAGAGAATGTCTAAGGAATTAAGTAAAGAAACAAAGCCCCATCTTTTCCATGTTTCCTCTTAGTTAGTAAATTCTTCTTTTTCTGATCATCTCAGAAGATTAGTGTCAGCTTTTTGTATTGAATAAAGAGCAGAAAATACAATTTTTCCTCCAAAGTAATTCACATTCAAGAAACTATGCAGCAGAACAAATATCACTTGCTCGTGGAAGAAATAACATGTCCATTGTTGCTGTCCATCAACTAAATTTGATTTTCTGAACACGTCATCTTTATTATTCCTCACTCATATAATTACCTTTTGGAAGAAATAAGATGGAAAAGCATAGTCCTTTCCTCCCAACAAATACAAAAGCAATACAAATACAATGCTATAGAATTGGAAGTGGAATAATAACTAAGCTTTCGAAGAAAGAATAAACGATGAGTCTTTAACACTTGCTTCATAGATGGTTCCTGAGTTTTTAATCACTGTTTCATGGTCTAGTTACAAGTTAGTCTAGTTACATACAATTGGGTACGTTAGTTAAAAATCAAGAGGTTATGAAACTCAAATGATATACTAATATATACGTGGCCTCCTCTTAAACACAAAAACGTTGTAAAGCTTGACAACAAGAAATGGCATTTGAGAATTGAGGTTGAAACATCATTTAAAGCTAATAGATAAAACGTTACATTTTTTGAAACACACACACTGCAGTATGTTGCAGCTCCCTGTGAGCGTTCTGACAGGGCTCAGAGGCAACAGCACAGAGGTGGATGAGTTCCTGTGAGGTCCGAACCCACACTGTACAGGAGCAGAAGGCACTTGGGCATATACTAGCCTAAATAAACGAGAGTTCCTTTGGACAGAAACTTCCCACTTCTTTTCCTCTGCCCCAGCATTTATTGACACTGTTTTCTGCAGTTAGCATCATCCCATCATCGTCACCTTTATTCTAAAATCTTTGTCTACATACCTGTACAGACACTTATTTCTAAGATATGCTCTTAAGAAAGACAATGAGACAAGAAAGATGAAGGAGATTCCTTTCATTTTCATTAGAAAAAGATCACAAATGAGCTGACGTTGTTCAATGCATTAACAGAATTCATAGCTCTGAGTTGCTTTAAAACAGATGGTGCACTAACCCAGGCATGTATTCCTCCCTCTCAAAAACTGTAATATAAAAGCCAAGGTGTCTGGCAAGGCTACCCAGTTAAATGGGAGTACATCTGGTAATGCATCCTTTGGTCAAAAATTCAGTGTGAGAGCGCACAGAATAAAAACGTGTTCACCTGGCAACTAACAGAAATGAGATGCAAATGCTCGCTTACTCTGTGGCAACATCAAGCAAAAGAAAATACCATAGTAGCGAACACCAGCATAGGAAACCGAGTCTTGGTCTGTGAAATCACTTTTGATTTTATGTTAAAAAAAAATATAACAATAAAACAAAACAGTTACGGGATAATTGATAATAGACAATTTTATCCAGAACATACCATGGTGCAATTTATTGAAATATCCTCCCAGTAAAATGACCAGCAATGACTGATTACTCAGTTTACCCCGATTATCAATTAACTTAGAAAACAGTCTTCTAAAAGGAGAAGATATTTTTGAAAAATGTATTTCCTGTGAACAGATCTCTTTAGGCAAATTAAAATACCATTACAGAACTTCATTGTAGCTGTTATAAAAACAAACAAACACTAGAGTAAGACTTCTGAGTTTACTGTGCAAAAATCTCATTATTATTCTACCATATTTTCAGAGGATTTTACATTTCCATGTATCCAGCAGGTAGGATCGTTACTCATTTTCTTTGCTATTGTTTGAAAGAAGCTTGTGACATGAATTTTTATAGCACTGTAAGCATGCAATCAGATGTTAAATTCCTTTGCAGTCAGAATTTCCATCCATTTGGCATCCATTAAAAGAAAAGACATGATCAAGCAGAAGAGAACACTGGTTTGCTTTCTACCAAATCATCAAATAATTCAGACAGAAAGAGAATCATCTGGCCATTCTTTAAGAAGTAGAAAAATTTCATCTGCAAAACAGATATTTACTTAGTAATGTTTTCCTCTCTATTTCATTTGGCTACTCCATGTCTCTACAGATTTTTTTAAAAGGAAACTAAGACAGAATTAACTGTGTTCTGAAGGTAAGAGGAGAAAATAACTTTGTATATTCTTACCTTTGCATTATAGGGAATATAATGCTTTGATAAGGCTTCCGGAGTGTGCATCCATGTTTTGTCTACAGAAAAGAAAAATAAAAGAAGCACTGAATTGTTAATTGTTAATTAAGCTATTACAGTGTCTATCTGGAATGCATCAAGAATCCTGATTTTGCTCAGATAAGTATCTGTCTAAAGTAGTTATTGGGGCTAGATGGAAACACAGTATATATTTTTTTAATTTCTCCAACATTTCATGAAAGAACCTGGTTACTTGTCTTGTGTAAATTTCTTGTTTGAACTGGCCTGATTTACTGTAACTGTTCCAATTCCTCCCCTTCAATTATAGTTATTGCTCTAAGGATGTTTTCTGGCTCTGTCTCTCAGTATTGACATTTTCTACATCCTACTGTTGTTTAAAGCACTGAGCACATGTTGTAGTTCTAATGATGTTTATGTTTGTTTTCTTTTTTTTGACAGATTATCAACACATGAAGGGAAATTATTTTTGAAAAAGTATCCAAGTGAAAATTAGTAGAAAACAAGCCCTAACCTTTTTATAAGAAAACAGAAACAGGTCACCTTGCAGTAACTTCTTCAGAAGTTTAGATCTTACTCAATCTTTCATCATAAATCCTAAAAAAAATCATTCATTTCCCTTTCATGATTTTTGCATCACAAGACTGTGCTATTGTCTTACTTTTCCCACTGCACATTTCACATGGTCACATCATGAGTTTATTGTGAAATACATCTTCCCTCCTTCCCTTTTAATGGCCATTTGGAATGTTCAGTATAATGTAGGGTAGAATTACTAACATTAGAAGAAATATATTAGAAATATTAGAAATATACATTTTTTTTCCATTTGAAATCATTTATAGAGAAACATGTAATAAATTCCAAACTAATAAATTGCCAAATTCAAGAGAGAGTCTCTACCACTGGAGTTGTATTTTACATGCCACACATTCAGCATTTAGTAGTATTTCTAACACAACACTACTCCTGTTTTAATTAGCATAAATTCAAGTCACACAGCTGCAACTTTATTGAATTAAGTAACAGAAAAACAGCTTAAAGCAAAACTTTCTCCTTGAGTATTCACAGACAATTCCCTTTGCTCTAAATGCAGCTCCCGTTAAGGCAATTACTTTTTTATTAGCTACACAGAAGAACAATAAAATCCAGTCCACTTCAAACCCATCAAGAACAAAAGCTATGACATTAATTGACACTAAAAAAAAACTAATTTTTTTTTTTTTTTTTTGAATATAGAGAAGCAAAAAGCCTGTTAAACAACACATTCACCACAGTCACCACAGGAACAGGATCAGACCCACAAAGCTGAAGGAAAGGTTTTCTTTGAGCCCATTTCCTTCTAGAATGGGTTCAGATGCATTACTGAAGAGTGATATTATCACTTCTGAGTTAAGGAAGCAGGGTTTGTCCACTCAGAGGCACTCAGGAGTACAGCTATGCACTGCAGTGACTGCAATTCATTCAGGTGTACCTCGTGACTGGAATACTGGAAACAAGAACCTGACTGATTTCCCAGAATATTTTAAGAACTGAAGTCTGAGCTCTGATTTGAGTACAACACCAAAAGATGACGTTATCCTCAAGGAAAAAGAACAAAGCTGGTGTGAAAAAGGAACATTAGAACTAAGCCTAACAACCAAATGCTAACCACGAGCATTGCAGTGTGCTGCTGAAGGCTGGGCGAGCAGGCCGCCAACAGGCCTTGAGCCGAAGTCACAGGGCAAGGAGAAGCTGTCACGCAAGCCAGGCCCACTCTGTGCCCCCAAGCCCACTCCCTGCCCTGCACTGCTTACCACAGCAGAGGGAAGGGCTGCTCTGTGCAAATTTAAGCTCTGAAATATGCATTCACACTGCTAATGTCAATGTTTTATTTACACACTTCTTTCACATCAGCTGTTCACTAGCTTCAGCAGCATGCTGGCATAATTATAAATTTGTAAAGAAAAATCTAGTAAAATATGCTCCAAAATAAAATATTGAATCTCTTAAAAAACAAAAACTAAGCCCTCAGTCATTTCAGTGCCTACTACTAGCAAGATCAAGCAATAGGGCTGTGGCTTCAAAGACCAAACTGACTACATGTGTACCAGGAAAACTAACTACTCTTTGAAAATGTCCTTCATGGGATGAGAAAAAGGGAAGCAGCAACAATACTGAAAAATAATGTTATTTAGAGTTACAGCCAGGCTGGAAACACTGGTCTCATTTAAGCTGCTGGTAATCTTTCCACTATTACCACTAGGCACAAAACCTTTCCTGAAATGCTTCTGTCAAGTCATCCCCATGTGTACCAACCTCAAAGTGTAATGATGCGACAGCTATAGGGACTGGAGGAAGGAGTACACTGCTAGGAAAGTGTTGCCATTACCAATGGCGCCCTGAATTAGGGGAAGATAAGGGAGTATAGACAGATACTCTCAGCTCAAAAGGAAATCAGCAGCTTTGCTGGGTACCAGAAAATGCCTGGATTTTATGAGTCTCATGCCATTGATTAAAACACTGAACCAGCACACAGCATTTCCAACACTCTCATGCAGATCCGCAGACAGTGTGACACAGGCTGTACGTCTTCCATGGATGCTGGAAGCCCATTTCCTAGGAGCAGGCAATAGCTATGGGCTAGTGGCATTTTTGAAAGAACTCTTGACACTGAACAGAGTTGATATGAGGCAACATTGACATTGATAGCAAATACACAAAAGTAGGGGTTATAGAGGTTGTTAACAGCATTTCCCTCCAAGTTGTAAGACCTAATTTTACACTTTAGCCTCTCTCTTTCAGCATCTATTTGAAATACTGCTTGGAGTGATTTTGATTTCCTAGCAATAGAGAAATACAAAATTTCAGACATTTTGCACCCTATTCACCAGAAAACTACAAGGAAAAAACAAACAAACAACCCTATGAAACTAGTATACCTTTAAACAGCTGACTTAAGTGTGTCTTGCTGTTTGCATGATCCCTCATTTTTAAAAATAATTTAAAATGGCTTTCCACAGGTTAGTAGTTTTTCATCCTGAAGCAATAAAAAAAAATGTGAAACCCTGCAATGAAATGCAATGAAAATCACAGTTTATATTATGATTTTATTATGTATATAGAAAGAAGAGTTCTAGACATTTAATAGATAAATAAAAGAGCAAGCCCTAAAGAAAGGACCAAAAGCCTAGATAAAACCAAAACTGACACAGGCCTGCATCTAACACCACAGAAGTAGAAAGTGAAAACTACGATTATTTCACCTGGTGAAAACTACAATGATTCTAGACTCTGTCTGAACCTATTAACCTAGGTTGCCTTAACATTTATATTAAGGTTGACTTAAATGCCTGGTTTGTTTTGTGTTTTTTTCTTTTGAGAATTATGACTTTGGGCCATCCAAAATCCATTAAAGCATAAACAGAAGTTAAATCAAATGAAGCACGAGCGGTGCTAGAAGGCAAAATCCTGAGCACATGGTGGTTTTGACCAACACAGTACCACTGTGTTGGCAAAAAATAATGGGAAGAAGGATCACTGTTCATAATGGTACTGCAAAGAGTAAGCCAGAGTCCTGCTTAAAAAAGAGCCACTAACCCTGTAGCCCATATGGAAGACCTCCTCACACACATTACATGCTTGCTGTGCAGCACAGACCTGTAGCAGCAGGACATCATCGAATGTAGATTTTAAGAGGGTTTGATCTTGCTTTGCCCTCTGTCAGGACACACTGGCCTGCTAGTGGGAAAACCAGTTAGAACTAGCATTTGGAAGATGTGTGGTTTCAGAGGCAGAATTGTAAGGACAATNCTTCACAATCTGCATTTCATGTGGAGGGCTGGCTCATCGCACCATCTAGAAGCAGGAGGCACTAGATGGAGTCACTTTGGAGGCCTCAGCAGCATTAGAGAGCAGAAGAGGTACATGCAGACAAATACCGTGCTGAAGTTAATACACTTGGGGACTTCATAAAGTATTCAGATCAACTGTGCTGCACTTGCTAGAGAAGGACATTAGGTAAGATAAGAGCACCACTCACCATTTGTCTAGCAAAACGGAAACTAGTAACAGTGCCAAGAAATTGAGATCAATTTTGAGATAAATTCTTTCATGTATTACTTACTGCCCAGGTATTAGAGGATGGATTTTGCAGAGAGGCATAGGTGAACTATTTTTCCTAAATGGCAAAACAATGCTTAGCAGTGCAAGTTTAGTTATACTCGACCCCACACTCATTGAGGATTCTACATGTTGCTCTGCTTAAGTCAGCTTTCAAAGCATTTATCAAAGCATGAAACCAAGTGGACATTCCACTTAAGGCAATGAAAGACAAAACCCCTGGTCTGAACATATTTTCAGTGCTCCGTGAAAACACAATCACTTCTAGAAAGTAGAAACTGAAGCCTTTATTCTTTACTGAATCGAAATCTCTTTGACATCAGTGGATGTTTTCTTCAGCAACAGAAAACAAGAAATCTTGGAACTGTCTTTTCTTCCTGCCTTATAAAACTTGCTATGAAAAGAAAGATCTCACAGAAGAATCAGCCTACAGTCTCTTGAAGAAGAGAGAATCCCACAAGATCAGTGCTACATCTATGCAGCACTGGTTCAAGGAATAAGCAGCTCACCTGTGAATATATACATATCTGTATCTTTCGTGTTTCCTGGGGTATATATATCTGTATCAATAAAGAAAACCTTCACAATAGAATACACAAGAGTCGTCACCCTGCAAAGTCATCTCCTTTGTCCTGCACTGCAGCACAAAATCAGTTTTCCCAAGCTCCGCTTTTGCTAGTCACACAACATGTAAGGTAGGGTCAGTCTTCTTGACTGCTACTGACAGCAAACTGATAGCTGAGCCATAAGACTTGATGCTTGTGACCAGAGTTTTGACCTGAATGCAGCATCTAAATGTCATAAACAGAAATCTACATGTAAGAAGTAATTCAGCTAGAGTATTCACCTCAACCACCCTGTCGAGGAATGACTGGGTGCAATCTGTACATTCCAGTGACAGTAATTTATTGTAGTTAAGATCAGGTTACTACGATTAAGCAATTGAGATAAGTCAAATCCTGCCCCAAATATGTATAGGTAAATTCCAGTCAATATATATAATTCCAAAANCTGTATCTTCCAAGAACAGAGTGAGCTCTACAGAAGCTCTACTGTGTCCTTCTGTAGTAATATTCAGGATCTTATTAATCATTTCAAACAGTTGATTACTAAAATAGTGAAATGATATCATAACAATGCTGTGTTAGCATAGTTACAAAATAAAAAAGTGTAGTATTTGCATTTCCTCAAATAGTAACACTCCCTGCACAATGTACATATTCCATACTACATAGTTTAAGACATAGATGCTAGTGTCTATAACAGTTTTGACAAGATGAAAGACACATCAAAATAATAGTGCAACTAATCAGTGATTAGCTAATCATTGCTTTTGCACTTCTTACTTGTTGATGTTAGGGACTTGTAACAAGCTCAGCTTCCTAAATTACAGCAGCAAAAACAAAACAAAAAAATCCTTTTGAGGCCTTTAGTCTGTACCTTTTATGTCTTCTTGCCACCAAAAGACCTACACTAAACTCTTTTCATCTTTGCTAAAAGCTTTGAGTTGAAGCTAAGAGAGATTACTGGGATGCTATCATTTATTTTAAGTGATAACATTTTTCAAAAGTTTTCACTAAGCAGTATGAACAAAACAAACCTCCAGCTCCAGCTTTTGCTTTTAGATTCGAGTTCATTTAAATGTTCCAGTATAACTATAAATAAATGTGGAAAAGTATCAATTAAGCTTGGTAAAAATTTACTGAAAGGAAGCAATGCAGAAGTTGAGAAGTTTGAGCTGTGAGATGCATTGGTCTCTGCAAAAAGCGTTAGCTGACCTTTCACTGACACGCTTTCAACATTGTAACACTGGAGCGGTAAAACTAACATCTTGAACTTTAGACGTTCACACAGAACAACACATCTTGTCTTTAATTAGACATTCATCTCGTTAAGTAACAGGATACCTGTGCAACACATGAAGCATATTTAGAGTAACTTCCCCAAACTAACAACCTAACAACTTCAGCAACAGCTCTACGTCAAGGCTAATTGTTTCACCACATCAAGAATTTATTCACTTGTAGATCTCAAAAGGTACACTTGACTAACTACAGTACAAAATATTTAACAGCCTGTTAGATGAGGTTGCATAAATTTTAATAGGGTGGAAACCAAAAAGCTTAAGACTCTTACAATACTGTTCCTGTTTTAGAGGCAGAAGTTAGTAGCGTATGGCTAAGGTCTGTGTATGTGCTCTGAAAGAAGCTCCTTAGGCTTTACAAGAGGAAAAAGAAAGTTATTATGGTAAGTATCATTGTAAGCGTTCACAGATCTATCCTTTGAGTTGCCTAGAATATTCTTTACGCAGGTGATAGAATATTTCTCCAAGACTCTTCCGAAGATACTGCAGGTAAAATAGCCAACGGGAAATTATAATCCTATCCTCCCATTGTCATGTTAACTTCTAGGGAAAAGAAATTCACTCACAGTTAACAATATCGTAAGATTTAGACCTCATGGAGGCTTAACATCAAAAGGAGCAAGATATTATAAGGGGCTAAAAAGAGGCAGAATAACTGCATGAAGTCTCAAAACAAAAATTCAGCTTATCTGTGCAGACCCAACATGAATCATACAGAGAATTCCCAATACGTGTATTGCAGCTGTGTATCCTCTAAAAACATCCTATAACCAGCTAATTGGTTCTGGTGATCTCTTATTTTTTCCTTTAAGATCTAGTGTGGCAGCATGGTTGCTTTGAAATGTTGTAACAAGGAAAGTGACAGATCAGAGACAGTTAAATCTTGAAATATATTTGCATTGTGATAATTTCAGTCTCCCTTTTGAGAAGTTTAGAGATTTTAATGTAATTCTCTGTAAAAGACCTTTGTAAATGCTCTATTGTCATAATGTTTTCTTCTTTTCATTCTTAGTGTATTGTTATCTAAATCAAATCATCTATTTGTTCTTAATTGATGTGGTTGTGTGTACATGTAATGTGCAGAAACAACCAGAAAGCATTAGCTCTGTTCTTGGACTTTGTCCCATCCGAAATGAGTAAGAGGCATTCCTGAGTACAGAATAGCTGTAATGCAAACCTTCGGGATTAAAAGAGAGAAACTTTGAGTGTCTCAAAATAGTGCTGAAAATGTAGCTTCGTATATCCACTTCGGATAGCCCTAAATTACAATGCGTGAAATCCAACAACCTTTACTGTGGTTCACATCCTTTTTCTCCTAGTAACTCACTTTTTCTTTGCAGCTCTTTTGTCAATGCACAGGTTGCTATCCAGCCATCAGTAGGTTGGTTTTTTTTTTTTTTGTTTGTTTGTTTGTTTTATAGCCCATAAATAGCACATAAAGAATAAGGGGTCTGTTTCTCAAACATGGCAGGCTAAGTTTCAACTACCAGAAGTCATTAAAAAAAAGGAAAAAAAAAAAAAAATGGTAACCTCAACAAAAAACATCTACTAAACCCAAGATTTTTTCGCAGCTGTGATAAATAAATCCACAATTACAGTCTCACAAATTCTTTGGAATGAGCTAGGCAGCACTATCAAGCAGCTGTTCGGTACAGATTTCTTGATAGGCGAGTTAGAAATATCCACATAAGAAAATACATCAGTGCTTAAGAAGAGCACTGGCTATGGATTTCAGTTTATTTCCTCTGCATCTATCTTGCTTCTGGGTTATCAAATGATATTTAATTGGTTTTTGTAGCCTTTGTGGATACATTTATCTTCTCTGTGATCAAACTAGATCTTCTGGTATTCTGATCTATTTATCTCAGTTCATCTCATTGTAGCAAATAAACGTACTAGACAGGGAAGGATGCAGTGATGTTATCACTTCATGCTGGTTTAACGCATGACAGATTCCTTTTTATTCCAGCTTTGATATTGATACAAAAGCAGGAATTCTTGTTACATAAACAAAACATTTACATGCACTCCAGTGGAGTTTACTTAATTATTGAAGTCGAGGCTGTGGCTCAGTGTGTCACACTTAGGAATCTTTAGAAGAAAAGATGAAAAACAAAAAGAAATTAGCATGAATGTGAGCCTGAAATGCAGAAAATGGCAAGAAAAGCTGGCAGTAAAATCGTACCTTTTGTGCTTCATCTAAAAGTCATGCTTAATCTTATAAAGACCATGGGAAAAAAAAA
>VXAV01000218.1:148708-175748 GCA_013399715.1 Alectura lathami | reverse complement strand
AAAAAAAAAAAAAAAAAAAAAAGGCAAGCCAGAAGAACAACTCTGAATATTTAACGGCTTGATATACTTTTGGAAAGGGTATATTTAAGATTGCTACAAATTCAGAATAGCTTCTTAAAGCTAAGACATATGATGCAGCATGAGGCATTTCAAGTATATTAAAGTACGGCTTTCTAAAATAGCTTCTCCAAGAACCCAAGGAACATATAAAGTAAATGCAGAAGGCATCGACTCTTTTGAAGGTCTAAAACCCTCTAGCACATCGTTCAGTTCGTGCAGGAAAAACACACAAACATATAAATCTATGTGTGTGCGTATATGCACACACACCTTAATAAAGAAAACAGCATGAAATTCAATGGAACCCGTAGAATCCAGGAAGTTTTTTGTATCTATCAGTCAAGAATGCTTTACTCTGTACATCGTGGAAGGTTGCTTATTTCTACTTAATAGATTAGATGTAATTATTCCTTAATACTTTCTTGTATAATCCTTAATATTCTAAGAATGTATAGAGGATATTGATATCGTCCATGGATTATAAACCAAGTGACTTGCCTTTCTTCCTGCTAAAAGCACGGTTCATGTTGAAAGTTTATCCAGTCCGCTATGTTTCTGGGTTTGGTTAAGTTTTTCCCCCACACACGTTAACCTGCAGAACAATACACACAAGAAAACGCAAAAGTCCGTTATTATATTTGAAGTTAGCATGTTATCTTCATATTAAAGACAGTGGAAATGATTTTAATTGCTCTGAAAAAACACATCAAATAAAAAAGGGAGTCATGCTTTGCTGAGGAAGAAATTGCAGAATTGAGAAGATTTAGTTTTGCATGCCCCGTGGTACTCACTATAGAAAGACATCTTAAAGCTCTCTGTGAAGTTCTTACTGAAATTTCAGAGATGGAGCAGGTGGCTGTATATGTATAGCTGAAGACAAATACTGCACACAGACAGGTTGGAAAGAAAGCTTAAAATCCATGTTGAATACAGGACTCCATAAAACCATTCAGTCCACATTTGCACTGGGCTGTTTTGTGTCATTTCAGCTGCCAGATTATTTCAAGCTATGCTTTCATCTTCATCTGGGCTTGTCACAATATTAAGTCTCCTCTTCACCCATGGATTCAATACAGAAACATTTGCCTTCTATCAGTGCAACTACCTCCTGCTCCAGTTACCTCAGATTGGGTCCTTACATGTATGTCAAACAGATCAAATCTGGAAAAGTCAAGCGTAAATATCAGCTGTACAACTACATGTGTTTATAGCCTAACAGAAAACGAAGTGGATTCCATATTGCCTTCACACAAAAAACACTGAGCGACTCTTACATTCTTACCCTAATGACAGATTCACAACCTATTGTCAGCACGTTATTCTCTAACAACATTTTCAGCCCAAAAAAAAAAAAAAATCAAGTGTTCAAAACCATCTCATTTTTTAATATTGATTTTTCTTTTTCATTTCTAAAGATATATCCATCATTTCTTCCCATTCTGTTCAGATCATCAAGTCAAAAGAAGCACCTCTGCCCTTCTTCAGCCCTGCTTTCACAGCAATCCAGGAACAGGAGAAGAAAAAATAAATCAAAGCCAGTGGTGTCAGATTATCTCTGAAATTAGCTAGAACACCAGTATTTCAAAGGCCACTAAATGACAATGACAAATTTATTTAAGATACTTGATAAAATTGATGAAAACTTTGTGGTGCTTGTCCTGTTCAAGAGCTATGATGGTCAGTGAAAAAAACAGTTGTGAGTAAAAAGAGAGAATTATGATTTTTCTCATGCATTTCTGCCAGCTTTCTTGCATGGCACCAGAGGAATCACTTCAGCTCCCTTCCATGATGGGATCGTAACATCTTTTTAATTCCACATTTCTGTCCTCTGAGTAGTCTTCTACATTTGCACACAGTCATGTTGTTGGCTGGTATGCTTTTAGAGAACTCTGCTCAAGTATTTTGTTTAAAACACCGTGCAACTATGAAAAAAGTTTGTTTTTTTTTTTTTTTATATCTGATATAAACATCCTTTTAACTGCTAAAGGGCTGCATGTATCTTTTCTAGCAAATGCACTAAGACACAATAAAGTCCTTCATTTTTGCATTTTTATGAAAGAAATGTGGGAGATGAAATGGATTTTCTGTCTAAGAACAAAGATATGGATTAGTATTAAAAGAATCCACACTAATAAAAGCCAAAATGGATACTTTTGTCAAAAATGTATACATAATTTCAATTCCAACAAACTGTCAGGAGAAGCAGCTATGGAGATGACTTTAGGCCACAGCTAGTATTACAGCACTCATTGGCTCCCCCTTAACACTGAACACGTTGCTAAACAATGAAGGGGACGACTAGATACATGCAGCTGTTTTTCAAATTCCATCGAGCTCTAACAAGAACAAATCCATGAACCAGATGGCTACGTTCCCCATAAAATGTTGGTATATATATATACATATATATATATATATATATATACACATATATATATAAAGCCTGAACACAACACAATGCTAATTTCAAAGACAGTCTTCAGTTGGGTATGGGGCGAGAAGGTGACGTTAGACTGTTGTAAGAAGCATTGACAAGTTTTTGATCAGGAGAACGCAAGAAAGCTGCTCTCTCGTCATGGATGTTAGGAGAGACCTTCTGATAAAGTACAACGTTGCTTCTAACAAAGACTGATACACAAAGCTCGTGGAGGAAACTGAACTGCAAAGTACTCTGCTAGAAGTTTATAACAAAGCCAAAAGTCAGAAATTCCCATGATAGTGCAGGAGATGTCCTGCAGACAAGGGAGTCCTTCCTGTGAGCTCATTTATTTAAGAAAGGGTAAAGCAATTGCGGCAATCAGAGGCACTATGGAATGGGCATGTGGACTAAAATATTTAATTACTCATCATGTAGGAAGACACACCTATTAAAAGAATGCTTCTCCACCTTACTGCTATGAGTTTGTTCAGCTTAGTCCAGAAGCCAAACCCTGCTCGGGAAAACAAGCTTAGATGTGATTTCACAAAATGCTTAATTGCAAAGAGGTATAATTTCAGGAGATTTCAGGTTACTTCAGGTTATTAATTTGGGAGCAGAAAGAAACACACAAGAGACAGAAAGAAGGAAGAGGAAAAAAAGGCTTAGAAAATAATTTCATTAAACTAACAATAATAATAATTTAAATAGTAGCTAGACTCTTTGGGTAGGGAAGAGGTGTTGCCGGTCCAGACAGCTCTCACGTGGCATGGGAAGTTGAGTATTTAAGCTGCCAGAGCAAACGGCAACAGTGAAAGGGGAATGCAACTAGATTCATCTCCTTTTCCCTTCCTCTTCACTGGTGCTAACCCCTTATCTTTCTGTAGGGAGCTTCTCACAGTGAGGAAAGAGCTGCAAAATGGCCAGGGTTGCAAGGAAGTGGTTTTGATGACAGAGGTATTTCCAGGTTAGGTGGGTGCAAGGGTGGTAAGGTTTGAAGCTGAAGCTGTCACCTCAGTAATTAGTTTTTGTCAGTGATGCTAATGGTGGTTGCTGTCTGTGCTTATGCAGCAAAGGAAGCAGAACAAAGGGAAGCAGTGGCAGCCTTCCAGCATCGAACATGAGCAACTGCAATCCACCCTGCTGCTGCGAGGGCACTGAGGCTGCCCCGCAGACATCTCTACTTGCCTGCAGGCTCCTTCTGAAATGTTGTGGTTTGACCCATTTTCTAAATTTAGATCCATATCAGACATGCCGAGAGGGAGCACTTAGGAAAGGGATGAAACAAACCACAAAAGTGGCTTGCCTCATTTCTTTCTTATTTCCTCATCATCACTGGGTATTCCTCAGGATTTATTTGGGTTTTCCCAACTTGCTGCCTCAGCCTTCAATGGCAGAGGCAATAGTCATTACCTGGGCTGAACCAGTTTATTGTATGCCTCTTCTTCATTCCACATAATTCCACCACCCAAAACATCTCCCTAACCACCCCCGACTTGCATCCACCCATTCTCTTAAAAAAAAAAAAAAAAAAAAAAAAAAAAGGTTTAAACATGACCTGTTCCCTTTCAAGCACACACATTCCACACTAAGCCAAATTAAGCTTGGGAAAACTGAAGTTTTAGACTCTTCCCTACCAGATCCCAGGCTTTTAAGCATATTGGATAACATTTCTCAAAAAATGAAACACAAAGCGCCTTAAATCCTGTTTTCCAAAGGGCTTCAGCACACAGGAATGTGTGATTCATTCACTTGCAATGAAACATAGGCTTGTAAAATTACTGCTGAAGGTAATGATGAAAAACTTTGGAACGTAACAGCTATAAAATTACTTTGCTTAGACCATGAAACCATTAAAACATTATCATAATATGATGTGATATAATGACGGAAAATAATAAAAGACTACATGGAGTGATACACAAAAACAAATGGACTGATCATAGCACGATGTACTCCCTTTTCTTTTGTATAGCAAGGAAGTGAAACACTAACTTGCCACAAACTCTTTCCCCTCTGAAATGATAGAGTCAAAAGAAAAATATGTTGACATCTTTATGAACAAAATTCAGTGCAGATCCTGAACCTGCAGTCCCATGTAGCCACTCTGTCTGGTCACTAAGCAGTTCCACTCAAAATATTTGCACCCCTTGAATTTGTTAGTGATAAGAGTCTTCTGCCCAACCCTCCCACATCATGGCTTTTTATCCCTCTATTTCCGAAAAAGAACCTACTCCTTTCTACAGGAAAGGCTTGTCAAAGAGAAAATACAGATGAATAACAGGTGACAAGTGGATACCACTGAAGTAACTGGCAGCAAAAAAAACTTCACAGGCAATATCAAAACTAAATACTGTTTTAAAGAAACAAATAAACAAGTTTCACCATTAAAGTACTCAGTGTACAACTCTGAATAAAACTTGTTTAAGCCTTGATGTAAGAACCAATAAATCCTTAGACCAGTTGAAAAGTGCAAAATCTTCTTAAGAAAAAACACAATAATACAAAATTTACTTTTTTCTTCAAGTAGATCTGGATTTTTAAAGCAATAAACAAGATACATAACTAGCACAACACTGCATTTATAGCATGTTTGTTAGTAAATATTTACTTTGTATTATTCTTGTCAACAATTATGCTGACGTTTACTAATGGATTACATCATGCATGGAACAAACTAATGCTGACACTGTACAAATAAAAGACGTGCTTTAAAACCAGGGATATTCCCTTCTTCCCAAACTTCCTATGTTTTGCAGGAAAAACATATATTTTTATTTTGTTCCCTGTGATAGCATAATCATAACAGGCTTTAAGAGGAGTTTTCCCTCAGATCCACAAGTTCCAATGGCGAAGGATTTCAGTCGTGTCAGCCTAATTTTGCCTCTACTGTACAAGAGCTTACAGATGTCAGATGCTTAGAGCCAGCAAAACAGCTTTCTACATGTTCTCTTACAAAGAACCCAGTCACTGCCATCTGCATCCAAAAGACACAGAGATGGCAAACATCTTGCTCACTTGCATACGAGAGGGCCAGTGTTCGATACCCCATAAGACATTTGATCATCTGCACTGAATCTCAACAAGATCTTTGCCTTTCCCATCACATTCAGACATGAAAGCTTCAGCCTTTTAGATGCAATTAAGTGAACTCAGTGGGGTCCATCAGGAACAGGTAAACATACAAAGGTTCTTAAAACCATCCTGGTGGAAGGGATACCGGACTGTCAAGTTTTTTGACTTGGGGTATGAGTAAGTCTCCAAAACTTTAGATTCAGTCCTCGCTTGAATGGTTTAAAGTAACAAGTTTGTTACTTTAGCAGATTGTTTTAGAGGTACAACGTGGTTTAACACAAGGCACCATTTTACTCTCCTGCCAAAGCTATTTGGCAAACAGCTTTACTATTTTGCCAAACTCAAGAAGCACACTGGTCGTACCATTGTGTGCACACGCTCAACAGGTCCCACAAGACCACTCCACATGCTTCCTGAAACTTGCAGCTGAAGTTTAAAAGCTCATTACTGAAGTTCAAAAGATGATGAATAGGATGTGAAAAACCCAGATGTCTGTTTTTTAGACAGAGGTAACCAGAAAACAACTGTGTATGTACCAGGGAACAGCCAGCAAAAGAACAGTGAGGACAAATATGCCTGTGTCTCCTCAAACACATGTATGATTTTTGCTCTTATACAGACTTCACAGCCTATACCACATGTTTTCTCTGCACAGTCCTTTCACTAGAAGATCAAAACACTTGCCACAATAAATTGGCAATGGGAAAGGACTTAAATAATTATGCTTTTCCAATAGCTCTGAACTATGATGCTACAAATGGTTTTGTAACTCTTAAAATTCGCTGTTTTGGTGGGATTTTTCAACCTTTTTTTTTTTTTTTTTTTACAATTAATAACAGATTATTCTTTTATGGAAGTGAGAAGTATATCCAAAAGGCAGTTTTACCCATGTCAAAAAAAAAAAAAAAAAAAAAACAACGTTATTTAAACCTATTTACTTGCAGGACTTCAAGTCAAAATTTTTATACCTTCACTTTTCTGGGGACCCTTATCTTTGTCTGTCCCTCCAAGAAGGAACAGAAAGCTAGGAATTTTACGCACACAGAGAGCTTTGTAGATTATATATACTGGCTTTCTTTTCTTTTACAGTGCAGTTCTTGTGATATGCAGTTCCAACGTGTTATGTCACACACACGTTGAAAAAAAAATCACTGTCTTGCAAGCTTTTAACAACTGATTTTCTCATTACCAATTTATTAATACTATATACTTTTGAAATTATGACATACAAAACTATGTTTAAAAAAAGGTATGACACTAGCTTCACAAAGACTTTTAAAAAATCTGTGATACTGAACATACCGCCTTACAACTGAAGCCACTAGATTTCTCACTAATGTTAATACATTCAGAATCATTGCTTTAATTGCTTAGCCGTAAGGACAACATTAAATTGTGTTTATACAGATGACTAGAGGTTTATTAAGAGATTGTGACAGTTTTCAAAAATCGAGAAACAGTTGGTAATATCCGTTTTGTCGCTCCTACTAAAAGAATCTCTGAGCGAGTACCTCACAAAGTAAATTACACTTTTTTTTTTTTTTTAAGCATAATCATGTTACATTTATTTGCTTATCTTTTTTTGTTTTTTTTTTAACCCCTTCTGTAGTCATTCTGAGGAGTCTCGGCATTCTGACAAGAATGTGATATGGACAGATATGAAACTCACAAAAGCACAGTAATCAAAAACATATTTTATCAGCCAATTAATCTCTTTGTCTTATAGATCAGGTGTGTGTTTAGGTAGTTTATTACAATGTGTATTAAGGAGAAACATTCAAGTTTTGAGCACTGTTACAGTTACTATGAATCTTATTTTGAGATTTTTTTAAGTGATTCATCCCAGAATAATTTAGCAGAAGTGATGAGAATTACTGAAATGTATACGCCTACATAATAGAATTTTGAAGCCAGCAAGCTTAAATTTCTTCAGTTTTCCTGACTAGAACTGTTTATCTTTTAACACAGTCAGGACTAAGAAGAATGTGTAGGTTTTTAAGATCATGACAGATAAGCAAATTTGAACTCAAACACTCATTGCATCTAAAACACAGAACAGTGCTGGCTGCTTGGGACCAGGAAAATCCCAGCCACTGCTCCCACTAACTCCCGTGTTGTTGAGACATATTGCACGTCTAATTCACAGTTCTAGTAACTCACTCTTTGTTCAGCTTCACATACAAAAACCCTCAATGAGACATCTTCAATATGGGGGGATGAAAGAATGTCTTCTCCTGTGATTCACTTTGACAATGATCCATGCACCGCTTGGTACAGCAACTGATACAAAGGTTGTGCTACCTATGGGCCTACCCTCTACTGGTAGGGCACTGTTCTCTGCTGAATCCTCACAATCAGAAGAGAGAAAACCCAGAGAACTACTAACAGCAGATACAGTGACTGATCCCATAGCTCAGCTACTGGATGCAAAGGGCAGGTTAGGGAGAAGCTGGAGGAAGTAGGTACCAATACTTGCCATAGAACGAGAAACAGAACCTTGCCAGAGAATTTCTTATTGAATGCCTTAAATGCTCACCCCAGGTATTTGTTTTCCCTTTCTTCCTATTCAAATCTGAGCTACCAGCTCTGGTCTATGGCTTTGGTGCAGTGACTAGACTAGCAAACACTGAAGGATAACTGTGGAAGTTACAGAGCATCTCATCCCCCTCAGAAATGTATAGAATCATACAATCACAGAACATGCTGAATTGGAAGGGACCCATAAGGACCACCGAGACCAATTCCTAGCTCCACACAGGACACACAAACCCCAAACCCTGTGTCTGAGAGCAGTGTTCAAATTCTCCTTAAGCTCTGGCAGCTTGGGGCCATGGCCACTGCCCTGGGGAGCCTTTTCCTGGCTGGACCACCCTCTGGTGCAGAACCTTTTCTTAACTCCCAGCCTGACCCCTCCCCTGATGCAATTCTGTGCCATCCCCTTGGCCCCTGTCACTGTCCACAGAGAGCAGAGATCAGCCTGTGATGAAGCTGTAGGCTGCCATGAGACCTCCCTCTCATCTTCCTCCTCTCTCGGCAGAACAAACCAGGGGACCTCAACTGCTCCTCACACCTCTTGCCCACCCTCCAAGACCCTTCCCCATCTTTGCTCCCCTGTTTATGCTTTGCTGCCAAGGTTTCCAGAACTCAGCATATGGATTCATAGTATATCAAATATGAAATTGTTTCAGCCCAATTTACAAATGTATTTGTGAAGGTGAAGCATACTTACATGAAGAACAAAACTCCACCAGTGTGCAAGATGCTCCTTCCTGAGATGCTTGCAGCAAGTAGTAAGAAAATCTTATAAGTAAGATATCCCCATATATTCTTTAGAAACAAGAAACCACAGCATAACCTCCAGAGGATAAAATGAGACTCTAAAGCATTCAAGCACTTCAGAAAGTGCTGCTATAGCAAACTAAATCTAGGCATCTGCTGGGGAAATAATAAAAACAGGACCACCAACAGAAAGATGCATGCTATATCCAATTGTTATACCAAACTACATGCTAATTTCTCCTCCCTGCAACAACATACATATTCATTGCCAATTTAATGAATCATGCATAGCTGATCAGACTACTTAAAAGTTATTCCCAGGACAATCTTATATAAAAAAGACTAGTATTTGCTAATGAAAAATAAATTATTTAACGTTTTGGATGCATATCCAAACAACTTCATGAAAACTTCTTGAATATTGCATTTCTGAAACATTTGAATTTCACTATACTATCAAAGAATCAACTGTACAAGAGGAAGAACTGAGCACATCTGCAGTTATGTATTTCACAGAAGTCCATTTCAAAAGAAACAGGAGCACTGAAAAAGAACAAGATCTGAAATCACGAACAAAAATAGTGGGCACAAAGATAACTGAAAATTGGAGCAACATATGAGATTTTGTGGAGTAGGGAATAGTCATTAGAGCACAGGGCTAAAAACATCCTGCTCAGAAGTGCACCACATCTTAAGCTAAACTTTTCCAAAATCTATTCTGTTATAATGGAAAACTTACGTAGGAAGACTGAAGCAAAGCTCATCCTTTGGAAACTGCATGAATATATAAGCACTTGCATAGATGCGCAGTTTAAACTGGATCCCTGATTGCATGCGGACAAAAAGGACTTCTGAATTCTTATGAACATTTTTGCCTTTAAAGATGAAAAACTTGAAGTAGCTGTTGCAGAACAACCGCATTTAGGTCACTCCTGAGAAAAACTGTACTTGTCAAAGAAAGAGTTTGAACACTCTTCAACAAGAATGATGTAAATCACAGACACACAAATTTCATTAAATAAGAAAGCATGAAGAAAAAAACAGTGCAGCTGGGGGGCCAGAGAAGAAAAATCAAATGACTAATTAGCTTGAAAGCCTAAAGCACTATTTCAGCTTGGAAAGAAAATTACATGTGAAATCACATACATGCCTTTGTAGACTGGCAAGGAACTGAAGAGGAAGCATTACTGTCAGCTGGGAGGAACGGGAGACATTATATACTGTAGTGTATTTATGGACAGAAATCCCAGATCACTCTGCCAAACCTCTGTGCTCCTTTTTCCTCACTTCATTTATGACGAGCACGCAAGTAGTACAAGTAGTAGTCTGTTTCTTGAACTGCTCATGTGTATATATATATATATTTAATTCCACTGAACTACAAAAATTAATCTCCTTTTTCTGTTTTCCTCCCTGGAAATGTTCAAGGCCAGACTGGTCAGGGCTTTGAGCAAATCGGTTTAGTGGGAGGTGTCCCTGCCCATGGCAGGGTGCTTGGAACTAGAAACAATCCTATGATTCACTTATTTTTTTTTCCAGTAATCTATCTTTCTGTTAGCTGCATTTTCAAGCGTATACCTTGTTGGCACATCTCAGAGATAATTTTCAGAAATTTAGCTTTATGTGTTTAGCCTTCCAGAAATTATCCTTACTTTATAGCTGGACTCTTCTTAGAGAAAGCGCAAGAACTAGGAAGAAACCCAATGTTTTAAAACTGTTTTAACCAGAAACAGTAAGATTGTGTCTATACAGAAAAGCATGACTACTATGGAAGCCAAATTAAAACATTTTTCTTGGTTTGTAGCTTCTTTGAGGAGGAGAATATCACTGAAACCACTAGTGTAACATTTCCTTTCAAGCAGTGAAACCTCTGCATGCTACCACTGAAACCTGAATGCGCATCCTAGTACAGTCTACATAATTTAGCAGATATTCACTTTTCAAACGTCAGTGGCATCAAACCACCGGGAAACAAAACGCATTTTGTAATCTTTTCATTTCCAGTACATGTATACAACCAAACAACAATACTTAATAAGCAGCCAGAAGGAAAAATATTATTTGAAAACAACTTTAAAGTAAAACAAATGAATCAACTACTGGATTTCCTTCAAATTATCTCGAGGGCTTTACAAGCCACCCCAATGCCATCTGGCTTCAAGGAAAAAAATAAAGAAGTGAAAACTAATCAGCCAATTTATTTATTTCTTTAAGCTCAATTAATACTGAAGCTAAAATTAGTGTAACAAAGGAATGTAGTTGCTTGTTAATAACAGAGAAGCTGCTTCTCCCATAATGTTCCTCAGAATTTATGGTATCTTCTAACAAAGGATGCAGAAGTACCCTCAAAGTAAAGTTCACAAGTATTCCTATGGGATTGTCATTATTCCATCTTGCAGATGGATAAACTAAGAAAGAGACAATACATAGCTTCCTCGTGTCACTGAAAGAATTAATAGATAGCTGCAGTAAAACCCAGGACTTACGAATTCCACATTCCTATTCAATGATTTCTCTACATTGAAAATGCTGCCTATCAGTTATTCAGCCCATTAAAACGAGGATACCTTCTCGACATATTTCTGTGGCAAGCTTAGACCATTCCTTGTTAATTCACGTTACCACAGAACCAGAAAACAACTTCTCAGACAGATCTCACTACTTTGCTAGCTGATGGCTAAGCAGAGTTGTCAAAGCAGTTTGGGAGAATAAAGGTGGATCTACAGACGGGACAAGGTGCCAGCCTCCACTAATTCTATGGCCCCAGTACTCATCTCATATAGTGAGGATCAACCAAAGAGGATGGATGACACCCCTACCTCACGGGGCTGCTTTGCCTATGGTACTGCTGTGAGTCACTGAGTTCATACACAACTGTGGCACTCACCACAGTTTCCAGTGGAGATATACAGTAAGCTCCCTCTCCCCACTGTGCTTTTGGTTTCTTTTTCAGCTGTTGTCAGTACTTGCTCTTTCAAATGGTCCTAGCTGGCCGTCTGAGCTACATGAAACCTTTTAACATTGATCGTATACCATACTATTTCTTGCTTTTCTCATGAACATGGGATTGTTCACTTGAGCAAGTTCTTTGTCAAATTATATTCTTACTTTTCACTTAAAAAGTTTATACCCAAGTTGTTTCTCCTTCAAATGCTTGGAATAGAAGGAGAAGCAATTGACCATCACACTTTGAACACTGCTGGGCTACCTGATTTACATCTCCCTAACAAGGAAATAATCCTGTATTTACAATTTAATTTTCTTCAGCTGTTTGCTTGTTGCTGTCTGCATTCAATACAGTGAAACTTTGAGTTGTCTTTTTGCTGCTGTTGCATAACACTAAGGGGAGATCTCTTAAAATAATTTGACACTATATTATTTAAACACTTGCAGTCCTAGGACATTGCAGGACTGGTCTAACTGCCTGGTACAAACACAGGTCTGCTGTGTTACACAGCTTTCAATCAAAAGGATGTCGTTTGNTTGTTAAAGCAAAAGTGATCAACTGCACAAAAATAAATAAATAAAACTTCTCTGTGGTCCTTCCCTGGTTTGTTTCACACAAGAAGCATTTTTTGCCCTGAATTCTAAGCTGCGTGTCAACCTCAACTCTACCTCACAACTCATATTTAATACAGGGCTGTTATAATTATTTTTGTTTGTTTGTTTCTGCTGTTGTTATTTTTTCTTTATCATATCTTTTGCAATCTGTCACTGTGACCCTAGTCTCTACCACAGAATAGATTCATTTACGTGAGACCAAATCTTTGCTTTGCGCAGGGTGCTGCACAACCTCACTCATGATATTTACATTTAGTGATTTACCTGATACTTAACTGCGTTAGAAAACCAAAAAGTTAAAATGATGTTTTATTATCTTTCTTTCTTTTTTATTTTTCTTTTTTCAACCTACACAAAGAACTACTACTCCTTGATACCTCTTTTCACCTTGTCTGTATTGTAGTGGTTGCAAACTGTCACTCTTTCCAGAATCAAAATGTCAGTAACCAGATGGTACAGAACTTCATCATTGATAGACAGAAAGCTGTGAGCAGACACTGCCATTTTCCCACTCTTAATTAATAAATTAAATTTTAAAAGCTTTATTTACTAAGTTGACTTCTAGCCGTAACAGAACTGTGAGCCTTCCTCTTCAGCAAAAGTTAATAAGCTGCATTTCTGCTGTTGAAAAGATACCTACCAAGTGCATCAAATGTTGAGCACAAAATATTGCTAAGGCCGGGAACATGCCTCAAACGCTCTCTGATATTCACCACTGAACTCTGTGCTGGAGGACCACAAGCTATATAACAATACAACTGTGATATTTCCAAGTACAAAGACCAATTCATCACTTTAGAATCTGTAGTATAACTCCTCAGATCAAAGAAATAAAGCAACATGAACTTGCTTTTAAATTTGCCTCAAGTTATGTGACTGAGTTGAAACAATAACAAATTACTGGTTTTACTCAAGGTTAAATTGCTGTGTTTTATCTTGTATTTGTCATGATAACAAATACGTGCACAATTAACACTGCTTATCAGATGAACAGAGATTCACTGAAACTCACCTCGATCATAAGTCTAAGCTCGATGTCTATTGCAAGCAGGAGGAAACGATCTGTCCTGGCTATCTGCTTGTCCTAAATATCCATATAGCCACCTTTATCATAGTATTTGACATCTCCTTTAATCACATAATAAGGATCTGCCAACTTTATAGGTCAGAGCTGCATTTTGTAAATGGCAGAGTAAAGACATGATGCTCTGGAGAGCACATTTCTCCCACCGTTTAGCAGTAAAGGTTAAAACACACTGAGGATGAAGTATTTCGACACATGTAAAAAGTGTACAGAGTGAGGTGGTAGGAACAAAATTGCTGGAAATGCACTCCGTGCTTCCAGAGGAGGCGTAAAGAACAGCGCCATGGAGCGCACACACGCAGAGCACCCGCATCAAGCCACATTAGTCAGAGGGGCAGAAGCGCATTCAACAAGTGCTGATTTTAATTCTGAGCAACGCAGTGGTGGGGAGGACCAAAACTAGTGGTAACAGTGGCAGTTTCACATTAACACTGTTTTTCAGGAATCTTTAGAAATACAGCGTGAATGACAATTCAGCAAATATACAGCACCTTGCCAATAAGAAATTTTAGAGCACTGAGCTGTGTCATTTATTCACAGGTAGCAGAGGACTCTCCATAGCTGGTCATAACACGGCACTTACCGCTGCAGCCCGGCCCACAAAAGGCAGAGAGGCAGCCAACCGTACTTTCAGAAGTCTTACATATTAATGTCCCAGTATGGCAGAACAAGCACATTATAACAGAAAATGGAGTGTTACTGAGTAAGTCTGCAAGGATTCAACTCACCCAGACAGAATAAACATGTTTGAAAAGGAAGGAGATGAAGGCAGCATGTAGAAGAAGAATTGAGAAAACCCCTGCTTGCTGCTACCTGAGATCAGTGCCAGATGAAAAATGAATTTAGAAATTATTCTGCATGACTCTGATTTACACTGTTACTTAAAGGAAAAAAAATTAGGTTTAGGTGCAACAAAATTCATACAGGGACTATAATCTTATCAAAAAAAAAGCCAGTAATATGATAATACATTATAGCTGAGCTTTGATTTTCTGCTCTTTTACATTACTGAAACATGACCTATGTCTACCTAGGCCTGATTATCTTTCTTTCATTCAAAACAAATATATATGTTATGTATATACATTATTTTATATAAAAATATATAATAAAACATTACATACACACACACAGTTATTTAGTTTTTAAATAGACCAAAGTGTAAGAGTTCCTCTCAAAGTGGATATTATTTAAAATCTAGCAGAACTCAATAACCTTCATTCAGAAATCTCCTTCATTCAAATTTTTCCTCTCCATCCAGAATTTCAGTCACTTAAAAATCCAAAACAGAGGTGTTAGGTACTATACACGTCAAGAGAGTTAATCAAGGTTTTTTTTATGACTTGGCTATCATTTGCAGCCTAGACAATATTTAGCTGAAAAAACACATCTTTGCTCATACTGTTTTTCGAACAAATGTAGTCAGTGGCTGTACTTCCATTCCAAGACAAGTGAGAATGTCCCATTCACTAAATACATAAATAAATAAATGTAAATAAAACCAAGAAAGTAGATTACAGAACCATGGAAACATCACTTAAAATATATATAAGACTTCGAGTACACTTTGGACAGCTCCAGCCTTCCCACATCTGAGGCACAGTGAGGATGAAAAAGAAACAGAAACTTATTACAAGGAATCCAAAGAGGGGGAAAAAAAAAAAAAAAAAAAAAAAAAAAGCATTTCAACAGTTCATGTGTCTGTATGAGGCCAGAATCCAATGGCCTGCTAACTTAAAGTCTGTAAAACTTCCAACTCTGGAATTGAATTTCAGGCAGTGATTTATAAACATAAAAACATATACAAATGAATAAAAAATAAACAGAAAATGAAATATCTTGACTCTCAGCAAGAATACTGCTTGCTTGCACGCTATATGCATGATCATGGAGATGTGAAATGCAATTCCTCCCTTATCTCGAGAGCGGTCCAAACACTATTGCAATTGCTCTTTTCACTCCACGAGGATATAGGCAATACAAAATCCTTCATACTTCTCAAGAACGATATCTTCAGGGAGAGAGACCTTAATGTAAATTATAGAAGAAAATACAAAGTGGCTACAGATGGCATGTGGAAGTTTAGAAGGAAGTTTTTTCCAATTTCACATGTCATGTAACAGATTCCAGATAAAAAATGAAATTACCTAACAAATAAGTATCTGCTGTGCAAAGCCACTGAGCTGTCTACCAAAGATGGCTTGGCTGGGTTTTAATCTAAGACTTTACCATGACTCAATAGTATGGAAATTCAGTGAAAAGTCTTGCTGGATTTTGTTGTTGTTGTTTCTAAAGGAAAAAAAAAAAAAAAAAAGATTGAAGGGTTGGTGGAGGAGGGCTGGGCTGCATCTCTTCTACAAAGAACACAATACAGTTGTCTCAGACTGTCCAAGTCGACCTCTGATATGTTGGTGCATCTGTTTACTCATGCTGGGAATCGCACCTCTATAAATACAAAATGCGATAGCCATTATAAATTCCTGATATAGCCAGATGTTGTATCCATTGTAGGTAAGTAAAGAAGGAAAGCAAGCAGCCTTGAGGAACAATTTCAATTGCAGAATACTATTAGCTCAAGTTAACCCTTAGATAGCTAATGGGAAAGACACAGTTATTTCTTTCAAGCTCAGTTCAAGAAGCATTTGTTGTTTGTTTGGCAAAAGTGCAAGAATTCCAAATGCAATAACAAAACAAATCAAATTTTTGTTTGCTTGTTTGCTTTAAACTCAGACTACATATATTCAGGCTGCTGACAACATTTTTGGAAACCACTTAAAACACCTAATCATTTTCTTTACCCAGAGATCATACAGTACTTGTTATAAATCATATTTTTCATCTAATGAAAAGTCTGTGTGATAGAAGCAGACTTTTATAACATTAGCTGTGACACTGTAATACAATTTCATTTTGTTTTTGGGTTTACAAGGTGCATATTACAAAGGAAAAAAAAAAAAAAAACTTGTGTACAACCATGATTGTCCTTACATAAAACTCTGTTCCAACTTTAAAGATGGAAAAAGACTAAACAAAACTTGGAAGCATGACATGCAGAAACAGCTACATGTTCCTGATGAGAGGCCAATCAAAGCAACCTAGAGACAGGCTGGGCACCATCACTACTGCAGGCAGCTTCAGAATGACAAAAACAGTTATTTCTCAACTCACGCTGTAGAAATGCTGTTAACACTCCACATACACAGGACTGCCACTCCAAGCACTGCCAAGTTTACTAGGCACAGATCTATAGCTTTGGTGGCCTTCTGGTTATCAGTATCATAGCAAGGTAAGAAACCTACTTGGATTGCAGTCTATTACCTAAAACTTATGATAGAAGTTGGTTTGAGCTACTGAATTTAGCACAGCTAGCGCAGCTGAGTCCCAGCACACATCCTACTCTGCAGCGTGTGCCGCTAGGTACTAGGACAACCAGGGGTATTCTCTGAAGTCAAGCAGAGTCCATCAGACCTTACCTGCAAGCACTCAAACATCTACTGCATTTATAAGACGACCCAGTCAACAAAATCCTAAAATGGTTTCCCAACATGCCAACACCATAATAAAGTTAGCTGGTTCTGCTGGTCAGTTCTGAAAGGGTGAGTGTTCAAATACAGAAATATTACTCAATTGTTTTGGAGACCAGCTACAAGATTAAAGAACAGATATGAATTGAAGTCCAAGTTATTCTTAACAGAATTACAGCACCTTCTGCAACTTCTCATTCCTCTACAGCCCAGAGAGTTTTAGGGAGAGAAAATTCAGACATGCAAAAGACGTCTACAATTTTAAGGAATCTGTTCTCCCTCCCTCAGTCAGAGTCTACTCCGAAGTGCATAACTGAGCTGTAACAACTCCCACATTCAATACTAAAACAAACAAACAACCTGAGCATCCAGTTCCAATCCCTTAAACTCATACTTTTAAACATGACAGCAGCAGAACTAGACTTGAACAAGAGGTGAGGCAGAGCAAACGCAGTCATACCTTCAGGGATTTGTTTGACAAACTTACCTTTAAGAGAATGTTGACTTGGAAACCAAAAGATGACTTCTGATCTAACATGCCCTCTCGAGTTCTAGTTGAAGTTTTCACACACCTAAGAGCAGCCTATTTACCTCTAAGTGCAGAATGGCTATCTGGTACCTTTCACTCACCTTAAAAGGATTAGGCAGTGAGAAAACCACTACTTTTTTCCAAGAATCTAACAAAGATATAATGTTTTAAATTATGGTAGTCATACCACTGTCAGTACAAAAAAAAAAAAAAAAAAAAAAAAAAAAACGTAGTTCACCAACCTAAACCCACCTCATGGTCATCTTTCTGGTTACATTAGAAGCAAACTGAGATGCTTCATGTGTCTGATATTTTGATCAGAATGATAGTTGCAAGAGAAGCACTTCAAAGGAAGCACTTTGAGCCATTTATTTTCCAAAAAAAACAATACTTTATAGGGTGGATACCATTCCTTACTATAGAGATTCATCTTGCTAATGCAGAAATCCACTAGAGTTCTGCTACTCGACTCTTATTATTCCTCAAAAGGCAACAAGAAGATAAATTACACCCAGACCACTCTGGAGAGGAGAAAAGCCAGAATTTGCCAGGAAACAGAAAGTTTCCCAGATTCAAAGCTTTCTTAAACAGAGCTCCCTGCCAGCTCAGCAGAATTGCCCCGGATTCAAATCCCGAGGCAGATAAATATTATAATAAAGCCAAGGTTGATTCAAGTTACAGGCACTTCTGCAATTACTGCTGGCTTTGTCAGAAAACCTATATGGCAGCTGCCATTAACTACAAAAAACATACAGTGAAATGGGTCAGCTTACTACACTTGTAGGAATGATCCAAATGTAAACACTACAGGAGTTCAACCCAGTCAAAATGTACAGGCCAAGCTGATGACATGGCTGCGTCTCTGAGAGGCTGTAAGAAGCCATCACATCATTTTTTATTTCTGACTTCCTTTTCATTTACTTTGGAGAGAAGGTGGGTTTCATTGCATAGATGCATGTTTTAAGTAGCTACAAACTTTATTAACTGCCTTCAAGAAAAATCTGCACTCAGGCATAAATCATCCCTAGTATTTCCTTAGTACTCATCATGAGATTTTAAAATAATTTTAAATGGGATTTTTGCAGAATTTAGTTATTAGACAAAAATCAAACACAAAGTTGGATCCCTTATTTAGATTTATATATTTTTAAAAAATTGTTAAGGATGAGGTAACATCACCTCTCACCTGAGCATAACCATGTTATGGGGAGTCTGATAAGCAGATAGCATTTCTTTACTTTGTGTCTGACGTCTGCAGATCTATGTTTCACAGACAAATACGAACAGCACCTTTCTGTGGGGTAATCCTTTTGTTAGTAACATTATGGAAATGAACTAGAATAAGAGTTCACATGGAGTTCTGGGTTGTTGGTGTCTTCTCCACAACGAAGTTCTACCCCACATCTAAAGAGCTGATCTCAGCTAAGCAGATGAGAAGATTCTTATGCTCTCATGTTTAGTGCAGAATTAAGCATACATTGCTTACAATCATAGAGACAAGCCTTCTGTTTTCATGGAATCCTGGACTGGTTTGGGTTGGAAGGGACCTTAAAGATCATCTAGTTCTGAGCTCCCTGCCATGGGCAGGGTTGTCAACCACAAGGTCAGGTTGCCCAACCTGGCCTTGAACACCTCCAGGGATGGGGCATCTGCAACTTCTCCGGGCAGCCTGTGCCAGTGCCTCGCCACCCTCTGAGTAAAAAATTTCCTCCTAAAATCCAATCTAAATCTCCCTGCTTTTAGTTTAAAACTGTTGCCCCTTGTCCTATATTATTTGGTTTGATTTTATGGTAGTTGAAAGAAGCAAAAAGGAAAGCTGGGAGGCAGATTACACAACCTTCCTTTATCAATGCTTCCAATGTTATCTGGAGTTCAGGACACAGAGAGGATCTTTCTCTCTTCTTCTACCCCTAACATCTCAAGACAGCCAATCTTTGACTATTTCCAAGCACTCCCAATACTACAGACCTTTCTGACCACTGCCATTTCTGCTTTGTTTTATCTGACAGCAGAGAGACAAAAAATATTTCCAAATACAACTCAATACACCAAGCAGAATACTACTTAAGTCACTATAATACTACTGGAGTCATTATTACGATCAATACAACATTCCCAAAGGCCACTAGAAAGGTTTTCTATTGCAATGATCAATACGTAAGCAAAAAGAAGAAAAAAGTCCATGCCAAAGTGCCTTCTCAAATCACGGGAAACCAAAAACATTGAGGAAGATGTACAAATCACAAGCAATGCCAAAGCGCAGCAATAGCATGTATCATTTCATACAGCATGAAGACACAGGTATAACTAGGAGGATGTAAATTAGCAACAGTGACAAGGAAGAAAATGCAGAGATGAAAGGGATGTGAAAAGTTAAATCGACCTGACAAATATGCATCATGTCACTACAACAAAGTTCAACCTGAAGCTCAGGAAACCCTCAAAGATTCTGAGTATCACACTTGCAGTTTTAGATTACAGAATTTCATGAATGAGAGAAGATCACATGCTGAGCTGTCACACTGCAGAGAAAGTGTCAGTGATCGGGTGGGACAGCACTTTGTTTCTGGTATCACGCACAAGATCAACCAGGTTATTCTACTGGCTAAGTCAATTGCAAAGAATGGAATACTGATACAGCAGGGCATTCAAAATCTCCATCAACTGCATCAGATAGTTTCTGCAGTGTTAACACTTCTTAATGACAGAGCAGATCTTGGTACTGATGGCCTCCTTTCTTCTATATGCAAATCCTCAGTTCTCATGGTTATTTAAATTGTCATTCTAGCTGCTTTATCCCTGTTATCTCAACTGTACTTTAGACTGAAGGGCAATTACAGCCTGACCTTACACATTATGCCAACAGGCACAGCAATGCACTATTTCTTTTAATAATACTGTAAAAAGTTTGAGATAAAAATGCTTTAAAATGATGTAACTCTTTGACTTTCAGAGATGCTAAAGCATAGCACTGAACTAAAAATAAAAATCATGTAACCTAGAAGCAAGTTTTAAAAAAAAGAATAATTGCCTATAAAGAAGAAATTAATTAGAAATGTGGCAGAATCTTCACCACCTGCTAAATTTCAGAGGAGTTTAACCATCCATTAAAAAGGAGCGTCTCTCTCCCAAATGGCAGGAGGATGCTGGTAATATAGGTGATGAGAAGTAGCTCAAGGTAATACCGTGAAGCACACCTGGAAGCAATTTTACATGTTGAATCATACCACAATGATACCACAGGCAATACAACCAAGCAAGAAAAAGCAATAATGATAGCAGCCCCACTGCTTGGAAGGGAAAGCAGAGAACCAGCGACAGACAGAAGGGAGGTACAGTGGCAGCCTGGCAGAAACAGCAGTGAGAAAAAGAGCTTTGAATAAACAGATCGTGGTCAGCACCACCAAGCACATAATCGGCTATTTTACTGGTACACAGGAACATAGTATGTCACCAAAACACCCTCTAAAAAACTCCCAGCCAGGCAGACACCTTGCTATTCAGACTAGATTTCACTGCTTTTCCTGTAGGCTTAAAGTTCTGCAGGCAGAAGTTTCAAAATCCAGATTGCGCAGAGAACAACCCCACCCACCTATTTCAAGGCCATCTTACCTATTTAACTCACACTCAGACCACCACACAAATACAAAAATGGCTTTAAATGTTTTGAGGAAAAAGTCTTTGTACTTCATTTTAGTTATCCAAACATATACCTAGTTTTGACATAACTCTTATTAATCACAGAAACCACTTCACCTTCGATGTAACGCGCTCCTGGAGCGGCTGTGCTCTGTGCCTGCTTTTATCCTCAAAAACTTCTGCTTGTGCTGCCTTGCTCTTGCACTGTCACAAACTTCCCTGCACAGAGGACTGGTCAGGGCAAAGCACCATGCTCGTCTTCAATCCTGCCGTGTGCTAACAGGAAGTAAGCGCTGACAACACACGCTACGAAGTGGGAGAAGAGCAGGACTGTCTTTGCAAGCTTCAACACTGGCTTGTACTGCACTGCTGAACTGCAAACCACAGCACTAATGTACATAGGAAATTTTTCAGCGTATATCCATCTTTCCTTGGGAGAAATGACAGTCACACTTCAGGGGTTGGGCCAAAACAGTTGGGAAAGACACAAATGCAACTCATTTACCCTCAGCCTACATCTGTGCAGCCTTCTGAGATATCAGCTCAGCTTGACAAAACAATTTAGATGCTAATATGAAGACAAATTCTCTGTGTGGTATAAAAATTACTTTAAGTAACTACAAGAATCTCAGCACTAAACCTCCCAGAAATGCAAAACATCAGGAAATGCAGAAGTCAGAGCTCATCAGCTTGCTCTAACAGCATGAAGATATTTTTATTATCTTAATTTATTTGAAAGGGCTGTTAAAATACAAAACCAAATACAAAGTCTAGGCAAATAAATATTACGGCAACTCGGATGAAACAAAGCCTTTCCAATGAAATGTGAAATGGCAATTCTGTATTGAGTGCAACCGCTGGAAGTTTTAACTTGACCTGCCTATTGAAAATAGAACACAAGAGGCATTATTTGTCCCACTGGCTCCTCATGCAGGGCACTAAAGAGCACTTAACCTAAACACTAATTCATGGTATTAAGCTCTTGGACTTTTAGCATCTCAAATTCCACTTCAGGGTATTAGGCCAACTGCTGTTTAAATTATGTGTAAATTAGCTAAATCATGACCCTCCATTGGAAAGATCTGCCTTATAGATTATGTCCTTAGGGAGTCAAATGCTGTGACAACTTACCACTAAGCTAATCAAGAATCTGGAAATGGAGTTAAAATTAACTAAAGCAGAGGCACTGGAAAAAAAAAAAAAAAAAAGAATTAAAAACAAAAATCAATAGTGTTATCCAGCTGAAACAGGTCATGCATAGTAGAGTCTCCCACCACTTACTACTGCAATACATTACGGCTGTAATATAAATAAATTTTAAGCCTCTGCAAAATAATACATCTGAAACATTTCTTTTAACTTCAATACAGTGAAATTTCAAATCAGCCACAATTTTGAAGTTTTTAGATCCTGTCACTGTTGAATGTCAGATCTTGATAATGTCACTGATTAATCCTGACTCTCAAGATTTCTCTATGTCAGTGTGTGAATATTCCATCTCTGCTGTAACCTTGCAATGCTATATTTTTTCTTTACTCATCATAAAGGATGGATGCTAAATCTACAGACATTTTTACAAGTCTAGGGATTCAATTCTCTTAAAACAAAGAAAGGATTTTGCACATACAAACTGCTTTAAGTTTCAGAAGCTCACATACTGCAGAAGCCTGCTGGAAATCAGCAAAAGCTACAAAAGAATTTGCATTTAAGCATCTGAAATAAATCTGTTTCAAGTAAATATACATCTACAAAAAGGTTCTGTGTTTTGGCCAGAAAATCAGTCCTGCCAGCAACATTTTTCTACAATGGGTCTGGCTTTGCCCCATGCTATGGAAGGGGAGACCCATTAATGTTTTTTCAAGTGCAGAGATAAAAGGAGAATCCAGTGCACTCGTGGGAGGGATTTTGAGGTTATACAACTAGGAAAGAAAAGAATCTATCTCCTCCCATTTGTTCCCAGGTTACAAGATCCCTTTGCAGCTGACAAGCTTTGACTTACGTATTTATTTTGTCTCAACTCTCACTTGCCCTATGAGAAATATCTTGCACCAAACTCTAAACTAACTAGAGAGACAGTCTAAGGAAGAATGATAAGGACTTAAATACGTTCTGTTTCATTTTAGAAAGAAAGTCCAGAACAACAGCCTCTCAGCCTTTCATCCCAACCAACCAGGAAATGAGAATCATATGATCTGTCTGAGACTCAGCTGGGAAATAGCAGCAAAATGTCATAAACACACACAGACTTAAAGTACAGCAGCTGAAGTCATCCTTCATCATGCTACAAGATGATACCATGACAATAATTCCAAATCCCAAGAGCTTTTCAATGAAACCTAGTTAGTATTTGCATGCGCCTAATTTTGAGGGCATCAAGATGCGCAAGGGAAGTCAATGGGAAATGCAAACTAGCCATTTGGTTTTGAGAAGTTACAAAACGAAGGGAGCATTTTTAGGAGGCTGCAGTGTCTCAGAGCAAGAGCCGTCCTGGTGCCAAACTAAGGACAACCTCTGGGAAAGCCAGCCACATCAGGCTAACCCAGCCAAATCTGACTTGAGTTCTACAGTTTCTCAGAGGTCCATCGGTGGCTTTTTGGGTATATAATCAAATGAAGTTATATGCACCTGCTCTGAAGCACATTGCTGCAGATGAAATAAACAACCTAAGAGAAAATCTTTGCCAACCTTCAACAAATGCTGCTGTTTATTTATACATCAAAACAACAAACATTTGCTGCAAACTTTCAGCTTACCTTCCTTTCACTGAGCTAAACAAAACCAAAGGCTCCTAGTTCCCTACACACACTTAAAAAACATTCACCTTTATTATTTCATGTTTTAGACAAGAATATCACAGCCACCTCCATGAATAACCCTCATTCATCATTAAGTTCCTGAGTTTTGCCTTTTTTCCAATCCAATAAATCAATAGAAACCTCACAGCTTCTGCCTTTCCTTTATCCAGGCAAGCCTCTCTCTCTACACCAAAGAAAAGAGAAGCAGGGAGACTGCAGCAATGCTTCTTTCAACCTAAGCACTGAGTTATCAGGTGTGGACAAAGGAAGCACAACAAAAAAAGGTAACAACAACAACAAAACTGGAGAAGAAAAATTGATTTTCAATAGTCATGTCATAAGGTATAACTCTCTCAGCAGCCCAGTTACTGAAACATAATAACTTTGACTGCTAGAGCTCTGGGTCAACAGCTTGGAAGCTGCTACACAGTCAGAGGCTGACCATGTCAAGGGTATTGCTTAACAGCGAAAATGGATGTGAACACCTCCCCAACCTCTACAGTTTACAAACTGAGCCTTTTGGCTTTGTTAAAAGCACTTTACATGGAAAAGAAGATCTGACTCGAATTCCACAGCCTAAAAAACATGCCAACCACTCAACCATAGGAGTTCAAATATTTGCATATTACTTTACAGAAAAGTAGTTAAAAGCAACTATTAAAAGAGCTTACCCTTCCACATTCAAATTTCTTGCCAAGGAATAGAGCAGACACTTATTCTCATGAGGAATTAATCATTCATTTGTCAACATTTCTGAACTTTTGTCACCGGGGCTTTATAGTTTCTCATGTACTAGAATAAAAAGAAAAAAGGGACAGATGTTAGCTCTGAACTGGTGTGTTAGGAAGCACAGAACCTATTTCCTCATTCTAAGAGATGATGAGCCATCTCATTAATGGAAATATGTTTCACACAGTCTTTTAAACAGAATTCTGCTAGAAAGGTCGAAATCAGCAATAGAAGTGTATCTTCACATAGGAATTCTGATTCGAATATTTTCCCACAGTTTCTTTATCCAGAACTGCCCCACAGCAACAAAAAACACTATTTAACACGCAGAACAACATGACCATTTATTAATTGAATTCTACTAAATGTAAGACAGGCAAAGCATGCAGCATTAGACTGAAATCCTTTTTCTTTATGGAAAAGTTGATAGGTAATCAAATCGTAAGAAAAGAAGAGAACACTGTACTCCCACAGAAGTTAGGAAGCTCATCTGTAGAAATACTACCAGATCTTATTTTCAGTCTAAGGAAGTTCAACCCACTCTCCTACAAAGACAGGGGCTGAAGAAACCTGCTCTTTCTCCCTGTCCCTGGCCATACCAGAGAAGCATGTGACATGGCCCCTCCTAAGTAAGCAGACTGGTCACCACTCCATGGCGGTCTCCATTTTAAGATATAGATAAGACAGGGAACTTTAGGATACCCTGACACTCCTTAGTAAACATCTGCATCAGCCATAGAAATGTAGATCTTGATGTCCTTGTTGATTCACTCCAAGATGTTCAGCTACTCTATTCCCTTCAGTCCTCTTGGATCTGTCAGCAACTTTCAGGTATGGAGATACCAAGACCTAGAACTTTACCTAACCAGCCAGAGATTACTACTTCTCTGACCCATGAAATGAATGAATCCCCATCTCCTATGGGACGCTACTTTCTGTCTTTTGCTACCTTAATGTAAAAACTCATCTTTGGTAGAAATACAAACTCACAACACTTCCCTACTTCCTCTTTCCTGGCCATGGTTGCTTCCTTACCTAAGAAGTAAACATTCCTCATCATATTATGCCACTCTTTGCCACCCTGTACCATTTCCTTTAATTGCCAATGTTTTTTCATTAGATCTCAACTGATTTTCACCTAAATCAATCCAATTAATTGTTTTTCTTTTTTCTTAAGGTGGCAAGTAAAACCAGACCAGACACCAATGTCTCCACCACCTTACTGAACAATTCCCTCTGATTTGATCTATCATTACATTTTATTTATTTCTTTAAGTCAGTCTGTCTTCAAGAACAACAAATTTCTTGATTCAAGGTTTGGAGAATTATTTTTCGGTTATAAAGTTAAGAAACAAAAATGTCTTTTCAGCTGTAGCATACAGCCCAAGAAAAATAAGTAAAGTATGATTACTCCACTACAATGAATACATGATAGAATTGAAAAAAAAAAAAAAATCACATAATATAATGTTCACTGTTGGCCTTTTCTCAGCTTACCCTTCTTCGAAGGGCTGTGCTAGCATCTGCTAAGGCAGGGAAGGGCTTACCATGTTCTAACACCTGATTCCACCAGCCACACCTACAGCGATTTATTTTGGCTCTGAGTAGGAGCCACTTCCTCTCAACTGTTTCTCAACAGCGATGTAGCTTTCTTCCTAGTTCTCTCCCCCATACTTTTACCCATATTGAATTATTGTCTGAATAATCTTCTTTTNTCATGACTAAGACATTCTACCATCACACATGAACTTGGTATGTATGAACCACAGAATGGCTTGAGTTGAAAGTGAGATTTGGAAGTTCTCACTGTGGTCTCAATTCACCATGAACATTAAGCTCATATTAAACACGAGCCTTGCAGTGTTTCTATTGAAAGCTAGACTGGTGACTACTCAAATCCATATCTAGATTCTTACCTAAGCTTTACTCAAGGAATTAGTTCATTTTACTTTCCTACTCAAGCAGGAGAATAGCAACATAGGCTAAAAGGTTTCACAACTTCAGGACCTGTACCAGGTACTTATTTATTCTATTTATGCTGCCAGGCACTAAAGCCAGATCTATTGAAGAAAATGGAATATTAATATTCAAAGATAATAGAACGAAATTATTTTAAGAAGTTGCTGATAGGCTGTTATCTACTTCAGAATAATTGCCAAAGGTTCAGTGAGTTCATTAACCACATCCTTTAGTACTCAATAGTACGTCCTTCAGACCTGCTGATTTGTACTGTGAGTATTCCACACATTCATTACTGTTTCTTTACTCAATAAGTTAGCAGGAAAAAAAAAAAAATAATTTCCTCCCTCATTTTTCCCTATAACCCTTTAGTTAAGAAAGAACTCAGCG
>VXAV01000218.1:128049-139437 GCA_013399715.1 Alectura lathami | reverse complement strand
AAAGCTTAAAAAAAAGATACAAAACAGAAAACATAAATAATGGGAAATCCAGGAAATGGAATATCTTACAAGTCCTGCATAAACAAATATAGTCTTGTTTTCAACTCCACAAGTATTAAGAGTGCCCACAGTGCTAAGAGTAAACAGGACAGAGTGCTCTATCAGAAGTTATCCCAATGCACTGGTGAAGACACTAAAATATCTCAGGGTGCAGCTTGAAGCCATAGTAATAGGAAGTTACAACACCAGTAAGTTAAAGGCTGAACCTTCCTTCTAGTATGGCTTATCAGGAAGGGAAAAAGAACAAAACGTTACCTGTCATGATCCCAAAAAATGCCTCTTCTCTCGAATACTAACACAGAATACAGACAAAGCAAAGATCACCTACCCCATTTCTTACATTTCATCTCATTCTACCAGTGCTGCATTGTTCCTTCCCTCTTGCAAGCAGGGGAGGCTAACAACGCACATGCAGTACTGACTCACTTGTGTCACAGACAGCAGCTTCTTGGAGAGCAATTCCTTCAGATGCAGGTGACCTGTGAGGCCTCAAACCTTTCCTGATGCAGACAAATGCTAATACAAGCAGAAGCATCAGAACAGCTCACAGTTGCTTGGCTGGGCCTGAAAATGTTACTGTTAGCTTCCGGAGGATGCTAAACAAGGAAAAAAAGCTCAGACATGTAGATTAAGAAGTTGCTGGCCTAGCTGGGACTTCTTCAACAGAAGAACATACCTGCTGAATGCCAGCACAGTCAGCAGCACCATCTGCTGTAGCTCACCTGTTTCATTTAACACCTCTTCTACAAGGCTGACAGAGACTGAAAGTGGATTCTGAGAGAAATAAGCAGTACATTAAACTTAATTCCAGTTCCCTACATTCCAACATTGTCTAATATGTCATAGCATACATGTCAGAAGTGAAGCGGCAACAGCACCTGCATACCAAAAAATTACCATCAATAAAGTCTATCATTACACAAAACCACTATCACTTCTCTGCTTAAATATCAAGAAAAACACATTGGAACATAAACTCCACATTTGCTGGCAGAACACCAAGTTCTTGCAACCAGACAGCATGAAGCATGCCATTAAGGAGACTTCAAATAAGAATTCCTGCCCAGATGCAGCTGCCAAGATTCATTTCACCTTGATGATACTAGACACTAATAAACTTCTTTCAAGCAAGTCAGAAAAGATACATACACCTTTTACACAAATGGAAACATACATACTGTGACTGCAAACTTCAGGCTGCTTCTTACATTTTAGAATAGGATATTGCTAACGGTGGAGGGGGAGGAGGATCCATGAAGACTTCATGGCTGTAGCAGCACTCCATTTCTTCACTTCCTTTCCCTCTACTCCCTGATCATTTTCAGAACAGGCTTGTAAGAGAGAAAAGCCACTGGCTCTGGGAACGAGATGTTTCTCTCTTTCGACTCCAAAAATGACAAAAGAGCTGTTCCATCGTTGTTCTTCAAGCCTTAGTGCATAGCAAGGGGAAGAATAACTGATGGACCAAAACAATTACTGATCCAAACAACTTATCTGCACATAGAGCAGTTCTGCTTTGAATTAACACTTGATTACATTTTCACTTCCAATTTAACCCTAGGCAACTCCAGTCACCCAAGCATAGATCTTTTATTAGCTAAACCCTTGAAGAAATTTCTGCCTACCAACAAGTATCAAATACTCAGATAAATATAGAAACTGTAGCACAGATGACAATCAGTGTTAAAAAATTTAGTATAATACCAGGCACATTCTTAGCATTCAACATTTTAAACACACACACAAAAATAAAAATAATAAAAATAAAAATAAAAATAAAAATAAAAATAAAAATAAAAATAAAAATAAAAATAAAACCAGCAACAGCCGTCTTCCAGAATCAGTGAATAATGAGTTACTTTATCTGCATAACCAAAAAAATACTCATTAAGATATTGTCAACTGACTACTGAGTTTCCCATACAAAGCCTCTATATTTAGGGGGAATGCAAGGTCTCCAACTCAAATCCGCTTATTCCTCTGAAAGGTTTTGTGCAAAAAAATACTTTTGCTAGTGCCAACTATTTTGTAGAAATCCAGGCTCTTTATGATTTAGACATCACGCACTTTGCTCAATGAAAACTTTCTTTTTCTTCCTCCCAAGACAGCTATCAGATTATATTTTTCTAACAAAGCAATAGTGACTTTCTAGGCTAGTTTTCTTTTGTCCCTACTGAGATCTCAAAAGTAAATTACTGTAACAACACTTCTTCACAGCTTTCTGCTGCTCTAATTCTGTTATGGATGAACTCTTCTTTTCATAGAGAGAAATGGACACTCCTTGCCAAGTAAGTCTGGATAAGGCACTCTCCTAAGTCTCCTCTGCAACTAGTCAGCACGTTTTACCCATACATGTTACCGCACAGCAGGATGAGTGTCCCTCTTCCACAAGTGTACTCAGGATGACAAAGTGTACATGCCATTACTTATAAGTGAGATGACTCTTGAAAGTCAACAAACTTGTTAAAAGCCATTGTATTCCTTCAACATAACATTCCGAGAGGATTCATAATGAAGGCTGGTGAAAAATGGAGGCTTTACCACAAAAATACCTTGAAGAACTTATAGGAAAGATGGCTTGGGACTGTCCAGTTAGGAATGTGGGCACACACAGCCACATCCCAACACTCGCGACTGCAGTCAGGAAAAACGTCAGCCATATCAAGACAATGCAGAATAAAAATGAAGACTATTCCCAAGGAACAGTGGCACTCACACAGCTTCTTACCTGAGTCATGTCTTCCATATGAAAGATTATTAAACATTTGCAAAAAACATTAGGTGCAAACATAAAATGAAACAGTTGTAGGGCCACAAAAATGATCAGAGGGCTGGAGCACCTCTCCTGTTAGGAAAGGTTGAGGGAGTTGGGACTGTTCAGCTTGGAAAAGCGAAGGAGGCTCCGGGGAGACCTCATTGCAGCCTTCCAATACTTAAAAGGAGCTTACAGGCAGGAGGGGGACCGACTTTCTGCACGGGTGGATAATGGTAGAACAAGGGGGAATGGGCTAAAAGTGAAAGAGGGGAGGTTTAGGTTGGACATCAGGAAGAAATTCTTCCCTGAGAGCGGTGAGGCGCTGGCACAGGCTGCCCAGAGAAGCTGTGGCTGCCCCATCCCTGGCTGTGTTCAAGGCCAGGCTGGATGGGTTCCTGGGCAGTTTGATCTAGTGAGCTAGTGGCTGGCAGCCCTCTCCACGGCAGGGGGTTTGGAACTGGATGGTCTTTGAGGTCCCTTCCAACCCAAGCCATTCTATGATTCTATGATTTTCATAATCTGTAGCTAACATTTGGCTAAGTTAGGATTTGGCAGAAGTTGGCAGCCAACATCCTTTTCATTTATAATATCAGGGCGGAACTGGTGAACCCAATCACAGTAAGTAATGGTACAACAATGCCAAGTGAGCTATCGGTAGGAAACTGTGCGCCTTATGCCACATGACTGCTTAATCAGGTAATAGAGCTTTGTATAACTCCCTAATAGGAAAACATATCACATATCACCTGTATTGAGTGTGTTCTTTCCCTAAAAATCAAAAGCATAAAGATTATAGTAAATTGAATCAAATAGAAATTTTATACAGCATGATCCATCTAATGGTAAGAACACCTAAGGCTGGCAGTCCCCCAATTTTGGGGATACATTTTTTCAGTATTTGCTTAAATCACGCTAGCTAACTGGCGATTCTGAATAACTACGCAGTCAACACCTTAGACAGTAGCTGGCATTAAGCTGAATTGGCTCTTTCAGGCTAAGTGATGTAAGCCACTGTTCTCTGACTTCTGCTGAACAAATATTTGAGAATAAAAACAACTGCTGCATGTGCATGCAGGCACCTTACTCTTAACACATCATTTCATAGGATCACAATTACAACAGGATACAAACAACTGCACCATTTATTTTGTTGTCCTCATAACATGCAGCTAAGAATAAACTGAGAAGCTGAGGAACATTTTCTGAGTTCAGAATGAAGATCCAGAAAATACTACTTCTCAGGACCATCAAAATACTTATCTCCTATTGCGACTTCAGGAATCGCCCAATGTCACATAAAATGTGCAATGAGGAATTTGAAGCAGCCTGATCCTGAACTGATGTGCTAACTAGTAACCACCATATGCTGTTGTTTGATTGAATTGAAGCTTCAATATAAATTCATCCTACAACAATACTATAGATCTTCTTAGGTGGTAAGGATGTCAAAAAAATTCATGCCCCTTCTTCTCTGAAGTGTTTTATTAAAGCTAATTGCTAATCTGAAGCATGCTCATGAAAACTGCATATAGTGTGCATGTTTATCAAGATACGAACTTACGCCTATTTCTTGAAAAATATTTAAGAACATATTGGCTATTAAAACTTCTATAGCAATAAAGATGAACAACTTGCATTCATAATTACTGTCAACACTTCCTCATAAAACTGAACTCCAGCTTTGTGATGAACACCTAAAAATCAAGCTGCACAGATGGTAAGCAGATAACACTGAGTTTCAAACACACTCAAATAAACATAGTTATTGTCAAGATGTTGCTACTTCAAGAAAGCAATTGCACAAAGCCTATTTGTGCAAGCAACATTTTAACTAATCCATTACATTGTCATAGGAAGAGCAGTGATCAAAGCCTAATCCTTTAAACAGAACAAAGTACAGCACTTAATGTTACCAAAAACAGTTTGAAGACGAGAATTTCACATGCTCACGGAGCAGCAGATATCATGCATGCTAGTGACTAAGTCTCACAGTTTTATCTTCTAGTAGAAAAATCCAAATTTTATAGTGGGACATGTGTTTTAGAAATTCTCATTTATATAGATACTGTGCCATTAATCAGCTATTCAGTATAAAAATCTTCATTCATTTTACTACTCTAACTCCAAAGAAAAACAGCTTTTCCAAATTTACATTTCTTCCAAAGACAGCTCTGAAACTCACAGGGTAAACTTGTTGGAAGGAAAGCTTTCCTCGATGCAGTATTCCAGACAGAATTCTTCTGTCATCAGACCAGAGGTAAACATGACGATATAAACTGTCCAGAAGCTAAGAGTGTTGCCGGTCACATTAGGCTGCAAGCACCTCCTACAACTGTTGTTGCCCTGTACAGATGGAGCTTTCCTCCACTGCAGACTTTCCTGTCAAATCTCACTGTCAGCATTCCATGGCCAGTTCTTTAAAGGCAACACAAAGATGCTCTGTCCCAGCCAGCTGTCAATTTGCTAGGATTGAGGGCCCCTAGAAAAATGAGGAGCCAATATTTTAACACCTGCTCAGCTGTAGTAATTTTTTTTTTAATCCTATATTTTAGCAGTAGTTAAATATAATAAATTGCTCTAGCTTCTAGTGACCAATTCTACTAAGGAACAAAAACACCTTTACTTATTAGCTGAGTCTTCTTCATGGTACTTCCGAACTTAGAAACAAATCATCATGCAAATAGAATAATACTAAAATTAGATAATAGTGAAATCCACAAAAAAAAAAAAAAAAAAAAAAAGGAGGGAAAAAAAAAAAAGAAAAAATGCCACACATGCCCAGGAACTAAACTCGAATTGCTCGCTGCTCATCAGGCTCAAGCTGCCAAACTATTAGCTTGCACTTAAAGCCTTGGATTTGCTCAATGACTGACCTGCACATTGCAGAGTCTTAGCATGAGAAATGGCTTTCAGGCTCAGCTGCCTTCTAAGTGCCATCCATCATCAGGAGACACAGATTATTCCCTTTACAGTCTGCTACACTGCCAAATTCTTCTGGCTCTCTTCCACCAGTCCCACCCACACCACCCCGGGGAAAAACAAACCTTAACTCTGTATCTTGCTTTTTCTGCAGCGCAGAACGAAAAGCAATTACCATTTGATGCCATTTAGAAGGAAACTGAGGCGGAAAGACAGCTCTATCATCTTGCAGACTCCCTTCTGCTGCACCAGTCAGTGGTTCACAGGGGCAGGTAGCAGCAGGCTGTGAACTTAAACCACTAAGCGAGCTGGGAATACACCACGTTCTGCATAACATGGGACCATAAACAAACTGACACACAGCAGCCTGCCCTTTGGAAGCCCTTCTAAAAATACACGCATGCTTATCCCTGGCGCACAACAGGGCGAGGGTTATTCCTTGCTGCCCCAGAGCTGCCTCCTACACAGCAGGCTGGGGGGGCTGCCCAAAGAGGCGTTCCTCCCACAGCCTGTTTGTACTCTGGGCTTGTAAATAAGAGTCCCTATTCAAAGCAAAACATCCGCTCTTTCATTCACAATGAAATGAACCAATTGCATAGTGGATTTATTTCAGGCTAGAAGAGAAAAAGCCTACAAACATGGCTGTTGCCTACCCATAACTGCACTGAGAAGAAAGCCCAAGGAAAACAGAGAATAACAGAGAGAGTTTGCAGAATTATCAGTTCCTTGTCCAAATCCAGCCCACAAGATTAAAGAAGTGAGGAAAGGCCTTTTTTTTGCCTTTTCCAGTCAGATATATAAGAGGCTAAGGAGGGAGATGACCGTCACCGCTGCCCCATGTGTTTGTGTTCTGTGTTCAAGCAGCACAGTAAGTTTGTGAGAGGGAGCAGGGCCAGCTGGGATCAGCTCTTTCACATTCAGTTTACATTCCAGCTTCATTCTTGTGGCCACCAGAATGCAGAGGGTTTCATAATAAGTTACGGATGACTAGATATCTTTGGGCTCATTTGCTGACTATTGTGCCACAATCTGGCTGGCTGAGTGACACACACTGTTCATTTGCTTAGTGAAAATGTGGCAAGAGAAATTTGAAAAGATTACCAGTAAATGATTTTTTTTTTTTTTTTTAATGGCCTAGCACTGGAAACACACAGATCTCACAGATCTGAACTTATATTCCTCCTTTTACAGCATATGCTCATCAAACCTCATTCCACAGACATATCTGACTGTAACTGAAAATTTTATTACTCTTTTATTACTAAAACTACCAAATATAAATCTATTGTCCCAACAGAAAACAGTTAAGTCCCATACATCCAAGGAATTCTTCTGAGCTCAACACAACAACTTCCTTTGAAACCTAATGCACCAACTGGAGATATGATGCATCACCCTTCACATGCCAAAACCCAAAAGCAACTACAGCAACATCAGTTTTTATAGATGTGAAGAGGATGCGACTATACTGAAACCCCCTCATGATCAAAATAAAAATATCATGTTTCACAATAGTTTAAGTCTGGAAGTCAGGCAGAGAACTAGAAATCAGCTGCCATGCAGCCTACCAGCCTGTGGGCACCCCTGCTCACTGCTCCCCCAGGTAGGGAACACCCACCCCATGTCCCAACCTCGCACCCGAGCAGCTGCAGCAACAGCCAGAGTGCTTGCTGTCTACGCATGGATGACAAATGACAGGATGAAAGTTATGTGCTTCTTTTACTTAAATCCAAAAGCAGAGAATGTGTTAACTATAGGATTTCAACACAAAACTCTAATCTCAAACCTTACCCCCACAAACTCAGTAGACTCAGCCTATGTTAATTTAATTGCTGCCAAATAATTAAATTCCACTCTAAATGGAGCTGATCTGTGTTGCTTCAAACTAATTATTACCTTGGTTGCAAAGCTTCTTTTTGTCACTGTAACATAACAACAGCAGCAAATTTAAGGCCAAGCCAGCCCAGCTTTCCCTGCATTTGTTCAGATTTTTTATGTTATGCTAATTGAGGATGTTCACTAATTACTTCGGTACAGTGGTTAGTAAAGTTATTTGTGCTTTTCTTTTGCAAGCACTAATCTGTTTCTCCAAATCTAAGGCATAATATACTGCAAGCCTTTAAGGTCTAAACACCTGTGTACTATCACTCACACGTTCATGGTTGCGAGGAATATTCCCTACTCCAGAGTTTTGTATAATAAGAAACCATTAGGTGATCACATCTATTAAGTTAGTCAGATGTTTATCACCTTGCCCTTAAGCATGCCTCAGTACACTAAGTAATCCCATGAGTAAAACTAAATCTGATGTGGTGAAGGCTCCTCTTGCAGTCAGGGCATCTGCATCCATATCAGGGTCAGTGACATTGTCTCCATTTTCATTCCATACAGCCTCCACTGTGTTTGCTTCTCACCTAGGTTAACGCTACCATCAATAAAAAAAAAAAAAAAAAAAAAAAAAAAAAAAAACCAGCAAAATGAAAAAAACACCCTTGGATTTTATTATACTTGAAATGACAGGTGTTGTTCCCTGTCTGATTTGAACACAACAAGCATCCAGTACCACTGGGTTAATTACTACTAAAGGCAAAAGAGAACAGCAGAAGCAAATAAAATCTTGCATTCAACGTACAGGTGGGATTAATTTTGCCGGACAGAGCTTAAAATGAATGCCAGTTGTAGTATAGTTTAGCACAATGGAACCATAGGATCACACTGGCAGAACAAGCTTTGTTCAATAAATAAATAAGTGACAAGGCATTTTTTCATTAGACATTTGGCAAGCCAGTGAGAGTAATCAGGGAATATAGATATAAACAACAGTTTTCTATTCATCCCCTCTCTTCTTTCCCTATAAACAAGACACTGGAAGAGTGTTTGCAGTAACTGAACAAATCTAACAATTTTCTCAATGCCAGTACTGAAACTTAACGTTTTCTTCTTAGGCAGAAGGCAGAGGAAGAAAAAAGACAAATAAGTGAATCTCATACAGATTCTTTTATACAAAGGATGGCTGACTGTCTGATGTCAGAAGAGCAAGGAGAAAGGCACTTTTGTATTCCTCTGTCACTAACAGTTACAGCTGAAATGTATCTTTAGGAGCCTGATCCGACATACAGAAGATATCTGAAATAAAATCTCAAACAAGAATATGTACAGTCCCAACAACTCAACTGATGTTGACACAAACTTTCCATTAAGTTAAGAGGCCAAAGCTCAGGAATTTATTTTCTTTCTCAAATATTTTAATCTAGAAATGTCAGCATCAGCTATGATATGATGTGTCAGAGCATCATTCGTTAGCCAAACTCTGGCACTATAGTCCATGTGGTTTACTACTTCTCATGATATAGTACACGAACACATGTCCTCCCACCCTACGCTTCTTGACTTAATCACAGGCCTCAGATCCAAAATGCAGCAGTATTCTTACAACATAACATATACAGAATAAAATCCATTGCATCTTGAATGATAAGAGGTGTTTGTGAGCAAGTCACCTGATCAAACAAAAATATCCTGGTATTTTTTTCATGGCTAACTCTTGCTACGAGTTCAGCAAGAACAAGTCCGTCCTTACCTGCTTACCTATCTTCAGCATGTAAAATGTTTCTCAAGCTCTACAGTAGATTCCTCACTCTACTTCTATGTTGCAGCCTGAAATCTAAACCAGTAAACAAATCATAGAGCAGATTTCAACGAATTTAAAGTAATTTCAAAACTCATCTGACTAGGCCACTGGTGCTGGCTTGTTATGCAAGTATGATAACTAGAATGGAGGTGAAGCAAGCCAAACAAGCACAACAGAAGTTCTGAAGTGTAATTTTCTTGTTAAACACCACACTTTCACAAGGAACTGTCATAGCAAAACAGCCAGATTTCTCTTCTCTTTCAAAGTACCAATGACTATGTCATTCTGAATAAATAGACTTAACATTATCTAGCTAATGCCCTGTCAGCTACATCTGCACATTCTGTGATTTAACCTGGTAAGGGAAGCAATGAAATCAAAGTACAGCAACAGATGAAATACGCAGCATGTGAAGGAAAGATAAAGAAAATCCAAGAAGAAAGGGGACACAGACGAATTACAAATGAGTAAAAAAAGTTGTCACAAGCCTAAGGAGTTGTACTCATTAGCAAGATCTTACACACATTGGTCTAGGATAAAGATCAGCTTCTTTTATTCCACAATTATTGCAATTTCATCTGTCCCTTAGGGAAAATGGAAAGCATTCAGATGGCCAAAGGGATGTACTACATAAAGCGCAACAGTTCTCTACAGTATCACTGCGCTTGCAAATCACATGGTGTTATAAAAGAAACCATATCCCCACTCAGTGACTGATACCAAAGTAAACAACATGTTATGAACTCAATATGCCCTCTATTGATCATAAACAAGTCAGCCCTACAAGCCTGATCCTGAGCACAAAATTGATTCAAAAAAATGAGCACTTCCCCACTCACTAGCAGTCTCATATCGTGTCATACTTCTTGGCACAGTACGCTGTTGAATACAGAGAATGTTTTCTACTTATAGAGGTCCAAGAGAAATCTGTTGTAGTTGAACACTCACACTGCCAGGATAGCTGAAAAAATTGCAATATCAAACATTTAAAAATTTTAAAAATACATTTTTTCTTCTTCGGTGTAATGCCAGCTACTACCAAGAGGAGCACTGGACTGGAGACTGAGAATCTGGATGACAAAAAGCTCTAAGGACTGCTGAGGGCTTACAGACTATCTGCTGTGTAACCCATGCAGCAAAACATTGCACCTTATTTCTGACCCAGGAACAAGAAAGCAGATAAATAACAAAAGTTAGCTCTACCAATGTGAGGTAACCAACAAAACTGATTACCTGTTAGTGTTAATAGGCATATTTGTATGATTGGGTGTAGATATTCAGTCAACTCTGAAGTACGCAGAAAAAGTGTTATTACTGAAGTGCAGCTCTTCCCAGCCTGTCCCCCACCTTGCCGGAAAGGAATTTGTCAGAAAAACTTAGAAATCACAACCAAGAGTTGTGAAGAGCTTGATCCAATGAATTGACTTCAAAATCTTCAATCTGTGATTGCATACATTACCAATGCTTGAACAGCAGGTTTATCTAGCCTAAGACTTGGTCAAACAAACAACGAGCTGATTTGTAGTACAGCTGATCCTTTCCATTTAAACCTGCAAATGAAAAGTGCACTGGTGCCAAGAACCAATTAATTTCCTAGAGTGGAATGCATGTAGAAATACTGGTGAGGTATGCACTCTCTGGGACACAATCCACTACAACTCTCCAAAGAATTTAACAGGCTCTTATGAGCTGTTATTACAAATCACTGAAATGTCATCTGTGGGCAATGAAGAAGGAATGAAAAAAAAAAGTAAAGCAACAGATAAAATAAAGAACAGGTGAAACTGAGATAAAGAATATCCAAGAAAAAACGTCTAGTTTAGAGGCTTTGCCTTTATCATCTGAGCAACAAGTAATCTTAAAAAATGCATGAACAATCTATTTTCCTACATTTTACAGTCTGAAAAACATGATTTCATAAGCAAAGTTCCTCTGAAGATGGGAAGAAATAAAGTTGAAAGGAAAATTGGCATTCCAGATTCATTTAAATGGTCTGAAGAGGGCCGTATTGAAAAAAAAATAT
>VXAV01000218.1:105564-121714 GCA_013399715.1 Alectura lathami | reverse complement strand
CAAAAACAACTCTCTTGGGTGACTGAATGCTTTTTACTGAGGCTTACAAACAGGACAAGCCACTTGTGTCTGTACCAAAATTAACTTGTATAATATTCAGAAAGAGAGATTCTCAGTGTTCTTTGCTCCTTTGGGCTGGTTCAAGTGACATGACTGAATGAGACTATTTGTCACAACAAACAAATATCTTTTAAAAGTAGCTAGGATCAAGGTGGTCAGGCATCAAGTCAACATCAAGTTCAAATATTTAAATGTAAGTAAGAACAGGCGCTTTGAATAAACTTTAAGAGTAACTACATATTAACTGAAATGTTTTTGACAGTGATGCACAGTTCAGCCAGCCATACTGATACAAGTTACCTGCAATCCTTCATTTAAGCTAGTTAAAGAGTTAGTCCCCGCTGTAAGAGCTCAAACACCAACAAAGCATGAACACAAACACAGAGCTGTGAATACCATGGCAGACATTTGCAATGTTGCGCTAGATGCAGTAAAACATGGTAGTCCTATTGCTTGGCAAGTGTCCCTGGGGTGGCACATATGTTTGGATCCTACGCNAAAAAAAAAAAAAAAAAAAAAAAAAAAAAAACTTTGGGTATACATTCACAATTACCAATACATTACATAATCTGCAGGTATACGTTCACAATTACCAATACAATCTGCCAAATAAAAAGGTCTGTACGATTACACATACTGTCCTTTCAGATCTATCACCACAATCAACGTGATTTTTCAGACTGGAAAAGCTGCAGGACACTGAACTGCCAATTGTCTCACTAATTGTTTGATACTATTATTTTTCAGTCCAAGTCATTAAGGATTAATGCATTGCATTCACTCTAGGAGGGAGGGAAAAACACCAAACAAACTAAAATTATTATAATGCTGAAGCCTATACCACAGATTTATTTCTGCTTCAATGGTTATTTTCTCTTTTAACTTGAAAAATGGAAATAAAACATGCCTTAAGCAAGCATTTTGGACCTAATAGTTACATTAAATCTCCAGAAATCTTTGCTAAAACTTGTGATGTTATCACATGTGCATCTTAAAAGTCCTGCACATTATCTAGATCAGCAACATATTCCAGCTAAAATTACACATATTGTTTTCTGCAGGACATTTGCACTTCTCATCATAGAGGACAATGGAACAATAATAGGAAAAGCCGCCTTTGTAAAACACATTAACTATTAAAAACCACAGGAGGCTGAAGAAGTCCTGTTACATGACATCATTGCAATGCAGCAGACAAAGGGAAAACAATTTTGAACAGGATTCGCCTTTTCTTTTGATCCAGATAATAGCATCAGATCATATTTAACTGAAGAGCCTTTAGTGCATTGTATTTTATCATCTAGTGTCTGCACTAGACCTTTAAAACCAGCTTAGAAATCTAAGGATGCAAAGAGCAACAGAGTGGTCATGGGACAAGAATATTTATGAAAGATGGTGGAGATCAAAATTGTACTCCTGGTTAAAATTGCAGAGTCTGATCTGCAATGGCAATGCAGCAGCATTTCTGCAAGGAAAGTTAAAGAAGAGTCAGACATGAATGTAATGCAGTGTTTGAGTCACACTTTCCTTGTTTACTCCTAAGGAATCACAGACAGAGATTGGGCACAATGACCAAATGTGGTGATACTCATCCAGATTCTGAATTCTTGCTTGCATCGAGTACTCACTAACTGTGATAAACAAATGGGGAGATGAAGAGAGAGAGAGGCACACGGTTTCAACGCAAGAAGAAATGAGCACTAAAGAGATATTGTGCTGCAGCTATCAGCAAATGGGATTGTAAAAATCAGTGACCAAGTCCTTCATTTGCAAGGTTAACAACAACGTGGTAGACAGAAGTATGAATGAAATGAAGGAGAGTAAATAAACAAATATCCCTCCACAGATGAAACAGGCAACTAAATGCATGACACTGAAATTTAACGGGTCATCAACTAAAAAGAATAACGAGGACAAAAAAAAATCCCTTCAAGAATTGATAAATAAAATTCACAAACAGTGAACAACAAGCAACAGAAGGAATGCATAGAAGAGCCACCCATACAACAAGCACATTTGATGAAAGAACCCTGGAAATCTTTCCAGTAAAAGAAAGAAGATCCTAAAATTCTTTCATGTAATAATAACTTTCAAAGTCTCTAGATAGGTGCTGCTATGCAGCTACTTGTAAGGAGAAAACAGACAGCTAGGACAACACACAAGATTTCCAACTCCATTAGTTTTTGTTGCAATTTACAGAAAGCACCACAGAATATCAAGCTATAAGAACACATGAGATTAAAAAAAAAAAAACCCTAACAAGTCTGGATCTTGTGGACATAGCGAAATGGGTCATCTAGGACATTGCTGAACACAGAAGTATGTAGAAACCATACCTGAAAAATAACAAGTCCTACTGGCACCATGAGTTTTTCCTTGATAGGCAACACAGAAGACAACCAAGCATAGTATCCAGTTTTAAAGCTATAAAGATTTCTGCAGGAACCTGCAAGAAAAATTAACTGCAAATTCTAAGAGTACATGAAGTTCACACAAGTTCTTCATGTCAAAAGAAGATAAAGAAAATTCTTGCAGAAATATGGACAAAATATTTGATTCAGACATACACATCCCAAACCTGGAATGCTAAAAAGCCTTTGGCAAAAAAGATTTATATATACTGGATATATACTGGATGCGTCATGCCAATTCTCCTGAAGCACAACTAACTACAAGGATTGTGTCTAGTGAAAAAACAGACTGAAAAGGCCTGAAATGAAAGTTTCGAGAGAAGAGAATTTGATGAAATACAGTAAAAATGGAAAATACAGAAGTAGTAATATAAAAGGACTGAGTGAACTGCATGTGTGTGATATAGAACAATACGAAATTTCACAACGTTTTATACCTGACAGACTGCTCCAAAACAAAGTGCGTGCTAGGTTCCATCTGCGATGACAGGACTTAGTGGCTAAATTTTTAAGAGCAAAGAAAAAGTTCTTCCAGCGAGGGTTTTATTGCAGGTATCTGTCACTAATAGTCAGCAGGCGTCTTCTACACATTCAGCAGCATTTGTAAAACATGTAGAAAATTTATTGGAGCAGGCTAACAATCCCAAAGTTATTGCCAGGGAGGGATGCAGAAGAAAAAATGTGATTACTCTGCTGCAGCTTGATTGCACTAGAGATTAGTCTGAAAACTTTACATTTAAATGGTCTGCCTTTGTTTTTCAGGGCAATTGGTTCCTTAAGCACCAGAAGCCTTCTCTACCCAAGTAGCAGCAACACCACCATGTGTAAAAAGATCCCTTGAAAGGCACTGGAGTACTGGCATGCTCTGCTCTGCATTATGATGGAACCTACAGCAGCGGAGCTTCATAGACAAAATCGAATCTTCATCTACAGCATGTTTTATTGAACAAGGAAGCCACCACAGCTGCAAGTCCCGGCACAAGCCAGAACCATCACAGTGTTTGCTCTGGCCTAAAAAGCTATCAGCCCATTAATCTTTTCCACAAGAAGATAGTCTACACCATGATGCCATTCATCCTCGACTGATTTATGAAACAGTAATAAGNTCTTAGTCTCTTATCAACACATGAAATCTGGGACCCAAATTTTGCAAATGAATTTGATGCACTTGTGAATAGTTCTGAAGAAAAAGGACAGGCACACAGACAACGAACTTCAGACTACTGATGTATTAGGAATGTTACAGAAATGAAGATTTTTTTCCCATGAAAGTCAATCTACACAACAGTCAGTCATCAGGCTGTCATGATGCAATGTACAACACCAAAAAGATTATACTAAGACATTCTCGGTTATTAGCCATGGAAAGATCACCGGATCTGCAATACTTACTGTCTGTAAGTGATATACACTGTGATGATGAAGAATAAGAAATCAAGGCCAAAGAAAACAATTTACAAAGATTGTCCAATTTCTGTTGCTTTTCTGTTTTTATTTAATGGATAAGAGTTCTATTGTATTCTGAAATCAATGCATTCTCATTTTGAAAGAAGTGTAGGAGCCGAGAAAAACACTTTTGTGTTTTTCTGATGGAGCTCTTCATGAAAACAAGCAAACCTTCCTAATACAAATGCCTAGTAACCTGAATTCAAGACAAAGCTTAATAAACTGAGTGTAGTAAGAACCAGCTGTGTTTTCCACAGTGCAGCACTGTTTACCCTCACTTGTTGAAGTGGATGTGCCTTGAAGAATATAAAACTATGCCACTGAAGGATAGGCAGAGACTGTTTACATGCTGCAATCTGTTCTGGTCAGGTCACTGATAAACTCCACCACAAGAAGTGATCAAATTCCACATGCACTGGAGGAAGGCTTGCAGCCCAGCATGATGTACACATTCCAGTATAAGAAACAACTTTGTTGCATTTTACACCACTGATCCACAATCCAACTGAATGTGTGTGAATTGTCCTGCTCTTCCCAGTGCTCGGTTCAGCTTGGCCCAGTTCCCAACACAAAGGTGTACACACCCGAGCCAGCACCCAAACGAAAGGTGCACAACACAGGAAAATCTAGAGACAGATAGGGAAGGGGCCCAGCCACCAAGTCAGCAGCATCATTGCTTTCTCGAACTACTAACAACATTACATAGTCTGAGAAATCAAAGCACAGACATGAGGAGAACTCCTACATCTGTAACCGAATATAGCTAGTAACAGTATGGTTGTGGCTACTCACAACACAGTTTTTCCGCATGCTAGCTGTTGAACTAACCAATACTTTGCCATACACAAATATAGGTTTTCCTAATACCTACATATTTCCTCATGCACCAGGGCAGACTCAAAGGAATGGCTGATGCATTTCCAGATGAGTGACAAGATCATCTAGCTCAGAGTAGAGATTCTCTCTGCCACTCATCCTTCCACACTGTATGAGGCGGAGAGAACAGCTAATTCAGATGTTGCCTTATCCAGACATGCTATAAAAATATATTTGGGATTGAACGCCTCCTGAAAGGCGTTACCTTGTGAAGTGTTCCTAGGTACACAGTAAAATGAAAGTTTCAGATATTTATCAAGGCATGGCAAGATTCAAACGAAATTTGCCAACAGAGGAGAAGTACACTTCATTCACTCTACCTTACACAAACACTGGCTGGGACTTACATTTGTATCACATCTTCTAAAAAGCAGCTGAACATAGTACACAATTGGATTCTGCTGCTTGGGGAGAAAAAATATTTACATCATAAACAAGTAGAATCAAATGACCCAGAAATACACACGCCTCACAGCAAGCACAAGAAACATCGAATCAAATACAAGACACGCAAATATTCTTTAAGAACATCTGGCAAAATTCTCCATTACAAATTCCAAATATTCAAAGCATTTGTCTCTAGTCAACCACTTCTTTTTTTCCAGAACACTTTATCATGTTCCTTAACGTACAGGCATATTTTCCAATAGTTTGACATTTTTCCCCCGCCTCACAATCTAAACTTTAATGGGCTTCACAATCTAAACTTTATTCAGCAAAAGTAACTTCCAGATGACCTAGAAAATGGAATTAATTTGGATTAAATGGCGACAGATTATTCCAGGGTTTGAGAAGATATGGGTATGCCAGTAACATAACATATCTCCAATACATTCTACTAATCTAAAGTGTGGTTTTCTTTATCTTTGACTCAATATCTGTTTTATGGTCTGTTTCTTCATATCTTCTAATCACTGCTCAGTTACAATTCTAAAAACTTACAGTCCCAAACAAAAAAACATATATAATCACAACACAAGTAACCAAGTGGGAAGTACTTACAGGACTACTGTGGAAACGTGAAAGTTTATGACTATATGCATATTTACTGTTCTGTTTGTTTTACAAGACAGATTTATTACACTCAAAATCTTTTCCTTCAGGCTGTTTTCAAGAAGCACATTTAGGTATATCCCACAAATTTGTCTGAAGAAGGCACAACACCATCCTTAGTGACTTCTCAGAAAATGTAAGGGTAAGACAATGAAACAGACGAATGAAGCGGCAGCACAAGGTGCGCTTGGGAGAAACGGAAACCATACCTCTAGTTTAGAGCTGAAAGGATTTAAACCACATTTAAACCAAAAATCTCTCCCATTTCTTCACTTTTGCTCACTCTGCTCTTGTTTATTTTTGCTCTGACTCACTGCTCAGAAAGCTCCTAAATTCCAATCAAGCCTAACAATGCTACAGAGAAAACAACTCCAGACTGGGAAGGGGAAGAAAAATCTCATGCAGATGTTCTTTATAAGCCACAGAATTATAAACACTCAGGAATAGTAAGAAAAATGCTACATAATTAAGTGTCATATCCTTAAATCATCAGAATATGACCTGGTTCCATATTTTCTTCAAACTCATAAAGAAGAGGAAGAACATAGTAGCAAACTATCTTCTTGCCTGCCTCCACTGAAAGCAAAAGGAAGAACTCTCACTAACATTACGATTTAAGCTTTGATAAGCAGAGCAGAATTAAGGCCTCCGCAATGGATGAAAGCACCCTTCTTCATTTCCACATAAGCTGATTGATGAAACAGCAGAGGGTGAGGAAAACAGCCTGGTGTTCATATGGTTACTCACACCTCTGTTAGAACATGTGGGAAAGAAGTTTAGGTCAGGCCTACTACATCTATGTAGTGCATCCCATCCAAGATGAAGATAAGCAGGGAAATTCTTCAGATCAAGACAAAAGAAAAAAAAAAAAAAGAAAAAAGAAATGCACAAAGTAAAATTTCTGTAATTCTTTAGTACCTTGTGGCAATGACTTTCTGCCAGTGAAAGGGAAAGAGAAAAAGGCACTAGCAATAAACATGATAGGTGAAGTATACTGTATTTTGACATTCACAGTTATGTTAGCAAAAAGGAGTGGAATTAAGCATATCACATTCAAACTTGGGACTTTCACCATTAAGAATATCCTTCCTTTCCCAGTTCACATATTTTCAATTGCTAAAAAACTGAGCATGATGGTCTCCATCCCTATCCAAGTTCTTGAAATATTGTAGGAATTATGTGTTGCAGTACTTAAGACAATTCTTTTGGTAATTCCCTCAAACCCAGAGAAACAGCTTGGATTTTATCTTTTTATAATTAAGATTTTGCCTCCAATTATGTTGACATATCTAAGTGAAATATCAGGAGAGACCACTGAGGAATCACTGCCACATCTGTTAGAAAGAATGAAGTGGGACCACGGCTCATCATCCCAGCATACTGGATGTAAAGAGATCAGATGCTAACTGTTCCTGCTGATACTATGTTTCTGTTTGAGGCAGGCCAGATTCCTCCAGTACAAGCTGAATCTTGAAAGAGGTTAAGGTTCATGGAAGAATTATCACAGATTCAGAAATTCTTAAAAACCATCAAAGAATCACTCACCAACAAAGAGATGTGGCTACACAGATTGTACGACACACCTAAGGCTTCCAAAAAGACTCTGTTGTCACAAAGTCCCCATAGGAAGGAGCTTTCTACTCCATTTGCAATTATTCCCTTAGCCAGCATAAGGATTTTCACATTTTCCATTTCATCAGGTCTTATCTGCTAGCACTTTAAAATTATTCCCTTTCTTTCTCCACACAATAACATCTCTCACCTCTGTCAGCTCTCTGTCATTTTCTTCATCTGAATTTGAATAAAATATGTAAACAGATGAAGTTGTATCTATTTCTATCTGTTCTCAGTAGCTACATTCCTTCATTTAGAGGTTTAAAAGTTAACACTATACTGCTGCTTTATTTATGAAATTTGGGAATTAAAAAACAAACAGTAATATGGGAATAAAAATGATGTAAAGAGATATTTTGCAAATGTATTCTAGTTTAGCAACATAATATTTACTCTTAGGACACCCTTTAACCAATTCTGTTCTAGCTTGGGAATAACAGAAAAACCTTTGAAGTGAACAATTTGCAGATCCTTACTAAGGCATGTCAATATTTTTGGAATTTAAGGCTATTTTAAGAATTTATGGCATAAATTTATTCTACATTTTGAAGAAAGAAGAAATTGAAGTGCATCAGTTATACTGGGAGAAGACATAAAATACTAAACATTCATATAAAAAGTCTTATTTCTTAATTATCTGTTTTCATAGTCATGGAGTAGTAAGAGTTGGAAGGGACCTTTAAAGGCCATCCAGCCCAACTCCCTTGCAGTGCACAGGGACACCTACAGCTGGATCAGATTGTTCAGAGCCTGTCCAGCCTGACCTTGAAGGTCTCCAGAGACGAGGCATACACCACCTTCCTAGGCCATCTGTGCAAGTGCTTCACCACCCTTATTGTAAAAAATATGTTCCTTATCTCCAGGCAAAATCTCTGCGCTCTCAGGTTGAAACCATTTCCCACAGTCCTATTACAACAGATCCTGACTGACTCCTTCTCTCTCGTAGCCTCCCTTTAGATATTGAAAGACCACTATCAGGTCTGCCTGGAGCCTTCTCTTCTCCAGGCTGAACAGACCCAACACGTTAGTTAGTCACCCTCCCTNGCTGCCACCTGCTGTGTGTGCATAGGATCACAAAGAAAGCATACGGAACTCACAATACAATGCATCAAAGTCATAAGTGAAGTTACAGCACTCTACTCTTCTCTTACACAGATATCCTACTTCCTCGCAGCAGCCATGTCCCCTGTGCAGCCACATCAATTTTGCATTACCATTCAGTATAAAAACAAAGCAAATACTAGAAGTTTTTGAAGAGAAACAATCAAGAGTGCTGTCAACTGTACTTCAGTTTCATGACAGATATCACTACTGTTACGTACACTGTCTGACCTGAATTTTTCACTCCTGCAGGTTTGCTATGTTTGTAGCCTTGAGTTGCCTCAGGCCATCCCAGTCAAAACCAATGCAAAAGCACGCACGTTCCCATTAAAACAAAAGAAAGTATATTTCGGAGAATATAAGATCATTTTCCACATGAAGGGTTGATGAGAAACCCATCTGTGCATGCGTTTCCAGAAGACTCATGCACGTAGGCAAAACTTCTGAATTAGCTGAATCTACCCCCCAAAGGCCCAACATTTTTTTTTTTTTTTTTTTTTTTAATACAGGGGTAGGACAAGCAGACTATTTATCCAATGTTGAAGTTTCATTTGCTTTCTTCCATATTTCTTCTGGGTTGCGTCCTTTTATAATGAATCAAGCATATCCTGCAATACTGACCTAACAGTGGGCAAAGCGCATTTTAAACTTCAATTCAAAAATCACATCATTTTTCTTTCCCAACAGGTTATCTTTCTCCCAGCTCTGGAAGAATACAAGCAGCTTATAGAAAATAAATTGCCTTAGCCCCCTGATATTTATGGGAGCTTCTGCTCTCTTTCAGCATGGAAAGCAACAGACTAGGAGAGGACTGAAGTTAGGGACCATGAAGCTCCCCAGAGTCCTCCTACAGCCTGGCTGTTTTCTCACGAAGGCACTGTTGTACCTGCAGGGACTACACCAGAAATAGAACTCCCATCACCGTATGCCAAGTGGAGGCTGCAGAATTTTTTACAAGTTGGAATGTATTTAGGTGAGTTCTCCTGGACTCTAAAAATACTAAATTGCCTTGGAAAAGATGAAGTAGACTCGAGTAAGGAGAGCTGCACTTCATTATAGGGAATATCAAGAAATTTAATGAGAATTCCAACATTTTTTAGTTATTGTGTAAGAGAACATTATTTTCTTTACATCCTGCTTCCTTGGCTATGGAATTCATATGTTACCTTTCATCTCTCCAGTCCAACACACTACACAAACAATGTGTGTGAAGGCTTGACAGAACAATGTTACAGAAAAAAAAAAAGTTGCAAACTTTCATTACAAGAAGACATAAAGCAGTGCATTGGCAGCTTCATATGAGCTGTTTTCATCCAGCTAGATGAGAGATCTGGAAATCCTCTCTCTCAATAACATCAGCACCATACACATTAATGTTGCAGTTTAGCAGTGTTGACATACTGCATTTCACACCGCAAAACATAGCAAAAGCAAACAATTAAGTGTGATTACTGTATGGTACAGAAAGATAAGAGAATTAGTATCAACTCCAGCTGCAGAATTTGTTGGAAAAGTATATCTTCCACCCTAAGCCTATTTGCACAACAGGATAAACTGAATGCTAATACAACATACAGAGCACAAAATTAGTACTGCAATTTTTAAGCTGCCTGAATCAAGAACAAGACCATACTACACTCAGATTTTAAAGACCTTTGTGCATACAAATCCACAGTACATGCTCCTTGAAAGCTTACACATGTGAAACAGATTAAGGGGCACAACAGTAGGGATTCAGCTCTCAAACTACTTTCTGTTGCCTACATGGTCCCCTGCTACTATTTTCTGACCCAAGTAAAGACTCACCACTGTATGCACTTCACCTCTCACTGTTACTTATTGGTTTAAGAGATTTTTTTCCACATCATTTTAACTGCAGTTACACTAAAAAATGTCTGACTTGTGCATGCCATCTCACACCCACTGGTGTGTACCATACCATACCCTGCAACACACAACTATCGTGTAGATGGAATCCCAACTGCCCACTGCTTTGAAAGAGAAGGCTTGTGTCAGTGCTGTCACCCTGCCAGGTGGGAACCAGAAGACAAGGATACACTATCAGCTGGTATTTTCAGCTCTAGCATTGAATCTGCTTTGATTTTAGCACATGTACAAGCAGCTAGAACCATCAGCAGAGAACTGTGTTACATCCGAATATAAACAGCGATGACAATGAAATATTTTGACATACTTTCCTCGTTTAAGACTGGAGCTTTTACCAGCAGAAGCTCAGACACAGTGGTGCTATCATTCATGATTTTCGTGCAAATCTTGCATGACACGTGTTTCTTGAAGACCTTACGTGAAACTGAGTTTGTGTTAAAAACAAAACAAAAACCTATTTTAATAAAAAACAAGTTTCAGACCTAAGGAATTGAAAAAATAAAAAAATTAAAAATTAAAAGAAGGAAAAAAACTACTAAGCCTTGAAAAAAGCCAAAGGAAAAGCCTGCAATGTTTTTAAGCCCATTTCATGACTTTTTGTTGAGGGACCTGACTCATGATCTTTGAATGCACATGGCTGCCAACACAGCATGTAGGAAGAAAGCATTGGAGACAGCACATATCTGCACAGCAAGGCATTTGGAAAGATACTCCAGACAAACATTAAGAAAATAGGTTTGAGGACACATCAAACTTGTTTAAACAACTCCTAATGTAATTGGCATGAAAAGATGACTGCCGTTCCAAACTACATTTTAAGATGCGATTGCAGGAAAAATAATTTTTTGTTGGGAACACAGTCCCTTATCTAGGCTCATTACCTCACTTCTGTTCTGCTTTCCAGAAGATTTCACAACAGATGAAGAAAAAAAGGTTGTTTCAAAAGATCTTCTTTAAAAGAATCCCTTAAAATACCTATGCAGGCTCTCAATGTGACAAAACGGAGAATCTATTGATAATATTACAATGCACGGGATCACATTCAGTTCCAGAGGGCAGCAGATCACAAATTGCCAGCAACAGCAAATGAGCTGCTCACAGAAAGCACTGGAAGCGAGGTGGCCAAGCCTGCAGCACACAGCCCTGGCTGGGGTCTCTCAGCTCCTGCAGGAAGGAGAATGGGCAGCACCTCGCTCCCACCCACTGCAGAGCTGCCCTACCCCAGGCTCACACCCAGTCGAAACAGATGGATTTTGCATTCACTGCCACAATGATTTAAAGCATTCTATAGCACTTGGAAAGTTCAAGCACAGTGTTTAAGTTCCTAGTGGCACATCCTGCCTAGGAAGAACTTAAAATCTAGGATCTGCATTTTAAAGGACAGAACTGAAAATAGGACGAACTGTTAAATAGCACAGCAGGCGGCACTCAGGTTCTGTTTCACACAGCATATTGCTACTGCTTTTTTTCTTTGTCCAAGATTGCCCACATTAAAACTGGAAGGGACTGGGAGAACAGAGGAAAAAAATAATAAAGAAATCACATTACAGATCTTGAACAGTTCCAGAGAATCCAGCAGTCTTCAAATACGACTTCATTTAATCTAAAAATAATATGCAGGAATTTGAATGCAGTTTTTAAGTTTTCATATTATTTTAGAAATTAGGAGAAGATGGAAGCACTCTAGAGATCAGCCTTCTCTATCCACAGCTACTGCCAGGCACAAGAATGCCTTCATGCCCTACTCCACTAAAGCAATAGAGCATGGTAGAAGCAGACATTGGACACTTCTGAATATCAAAAGATTTACCTTAAAAGTCGCTCATTTTTTGAAAATAGTATGAAAAAGTATGCTTTGCTTGCACCAGTCAGGATCTCTCTACAGCACAGGAATAATCAGAGTACCTAACACATTTCCACAAATTACAGTTATGCATCCAGCTTTTACAGCATTCTTATTCGCTGTATATACGCATGTATGGAGCCACACTGCACTTCTGGTAACACACACACAAAATAAAAACAAAAATTTAAAAACTTCTTAGTTTCAGCGCTGAGAAAAGTAAGATTGAGCCAGCTGCAGTCTCTGCTCCAATGAGTGCATCCATAAGAGAATTGTTTACCAGGCTGCACTTGCACAAACTCATGCTCGACAGTGGTGTTGATCAGGTATCACTGACAGAATCATCAGAAAACCACTTGGCTGCACAGATGTTTCTTAATCTCCCTAACTGCAAGCAAGATTGAAGGTGGAAAAAAAAAAAAAACAGCTCTGTTGTCAGAACAAAACCTGAACATTCAGAGTTCAATGTCAAATATATACAGTACCAGTGAACGTTACTCCAATAAGCTGAGTAGGTCAACATCAGGAGTTAAAAGAAAAAATAGTGTATCTCAACGCTTGCCCTTGAAAATAGAAAATAATTTAGCAGAAGTTCAAGAAACTCAGTACCTTACTTTACAGGGCTTTCTGGTGATTCTTTGCCACCTTATCAAGTGACTTGCATGAGACCGCAGGCATTATGAAGCCTTAGTTCTGCTTCTTGCTCCAGTGAAAGCTTGGTACTTATATGCTTGTTGGAAACTCACGTCGTGATTCTTCTACAGAAGTGTCTGTATCATAAAGCTACAAAATTTTACATTCTTTCTTTGACTAATAAGCAATTAAACCCTCCCAAATGTAAGCCATTTCAGCCTGAGGAAATTATAATAATGCAGAGTACCCTCTTATCTTGGTGATTAGAGCACCTGCTTACACTAGCAGAAGGAAAGAGGAATTAAAGCGTAAATTCTTCCCTGGGAATTCAAGATGAGTTTCCAGCTGGATAAATTCTCTACTCAAATCATGGAAAAATCTATATAGTAACATCACCTCCTTCTCCTGATGTGCAATTTAGCATAACAAATAGGTTTTGAAACCGTACGGCAAGATGAGGCACTTCAGGTGACCTGCTTATTAGACTGGGTGGAGCTGCAGCCTAGGCAGTAAGCATTTTTATAGCTTAAGATCTATTTATGATCAACTCCAGAATTCTTTCAGTGCCCAAGGTAAGGGTAAAACCCTGCATGGGCCGTCAACATGCAAATGAAAGGGCACAGACAGAGTCTACACTTGCATATCTAAGACTAGAAACATTGTAGTGCGTAAATCATGGAGCATCTTCAGTGAAGCACTGACAGTGGGTTAGTGAGGCATGGAAAAAATAGGGAATTCAGGAGATACCAAGAAGGGACTGACTTCCATTGGGATCAAGAACATTAGTAAATATTTCTTAATGAGAACATATATATTGAGGCCAAGAGAACCTCAGAAAACACTTAGGTAGCTATCAGAGGCACTCTGTGTGTTGTAACAGTGATAGCATTGTTTGTTCTCAGCTGGGATACAATCTGGTTCTGTAAAGGCGCTTATCCCTCCCAAAATCAGATTGCAGTAATGCTAAAGGGGAGGTGGGGAAAATATTCATTTGTGCCCAATCGGTGTATTCTTATGCAACAGTTCAATTAAATGATTAATCCAGGATTTTTTTTTTTTTTTTTTTTTTTTTTTTTTTTTTTGTCTTGCAAGCTGATTACCTTGAAATACAGCCTGAGCCACTCATTCTTCACTGGCAATGACAAAATCTTAGGAAATCTGCTATTATTGTGAAGAGAACCTGCTGGACTTCCGAGGCTCTCAGGACAGCCCCCTGTATTCTCAGAAAACTGAGGGAATCAGCATCCTGCCACAAGTCACATTAGGTATGTCAGCAATTCAAGGAGAAGGTAGTTGGTATTTGGTTCTCTTTCAAGCTACATTAGTCCCCACACTGAAGCTGAAGTTGGCCTTGAATTATTTCATGTGGTACCTCTAATCATTTCCTTACAAGTTCAAACAACACTCTCTTGAGGGATTATCTCAAAGGAAAAACTAATTCTATAACCATAAAGATAAATGCCAGTTTATTGTATTTGACCTCCCAGTTCTTCATAGAAGTCTTCTAATTATGCATTTTAGAGCATCCGATAATATTTACAAGTGTTGTGTGAACACACTCATTCACACACTGCTGTTGTTGAACCATGAGCTGTAACATTGTCTAAAGGCAAAGGACTAACAAATCAATGAGGTTGTCAAGGAATTCTGAAACATCCCATCAGGCACATATCTTGCACTGCATTCGTCTTTGAACTCTTAAACAACCATCAAGCCTCAGAAAGATCACCAAGTTGTTGTCAAAGCCTACCAAAGCAGCACCAGCCATTGGTTTGTGTAACAGCCAGTCTCATCAGCTCCTCTACCCAACTAAACCTTCCTCCTTTAGTTCATCCAGCACCAGCTTTGCATTTTGCCATGTGATGCTAAGTGCTTTACACAGAGTCCTGTAGTAGTAGTTCACTGTTGCTGTCTAGCATTTTCTTTTTTTTTTTTTCTTTTTTTTTTTTGGCACCAGAATCATTTTAATTTCTGTACTCATCACTCCCAAGACACACCCAATGCTGCCCAGAGCATGTTTAAGACTGTCATCTGTATTACTAAGGCAGCTTAATTTGTACTTAGTTCTGCTGATTTCCAGCTCTTTTCACTGACATCCCTGCCTCAGCACAGCACTAAAGGCACAGACTTGGAATCTCCCTTGCATCCTTCGCTTGTGCCTAGGCTTTTAATCCACAAATCACTGTCTTTATTCAGCCTCTTCAGGTAAATATACACCTGTAAGGGGGCCTATAATCACAAAACCCATCCGCACACTTAAAAAATAAAGTGTGTGCCAAAAAGCACATGGCAAAACACATTTACTATCATCATTTTTTTCCACTGTTTTGTTGTTCCTTCTCTTGAGTGCATGCGGATAACCTCCCAGTATCAAAGGTTGTCCCTCACATAACAATCGACCAAACAGTTCAATAATTACAGACAAACTTTGCTGTTCTTTTTCAAATTACTCAATAATAGAAGCTTGACCTCACAAAAGATTTTTTTTTTTCCTTCTCAGAGAAATTATTTTGATTACTGTCATTAGCAGCAGGTTTTGAAGCTCAGAAGTAAGGCTTATTGGTTCAACAGCTGGAAGGCACTACCAAGTCGTCATTTTGGCTAGCACACAGGGGAAGAAAACTACAGAAAATATATAAGTATTTATTGGAGCACAAGTTCATTACTATTCACATAAAAAGTAAAAGTGTTTGTTTGTTTATATTTACACTGATAGACTAAACGTGTTTTGTTAAAATATTTGGTGCTTATCTGTGCACATTCAAAGAACCTTCACTAATCACCTTCATAGATGGCAGACTTTCCAGTCCGTGAGGTTTCTGAGCATGCTGTTAGTCACTCATATATGAAGATGACTTATAATAAAAACTTACAAAATATTAAAAAAAAAAAAAAAAAAAAAAAAACAAAAGCAGAAGTGTTGCATGGAATCTAAGCTTGAAATGCAATGACTGACTTAAACTACTAGTTTAACTAAACCAGCTGAAAGGCTCAGGAAAAAAAAAAAAAATGAAGAAGAAGGAAAGCTAGTGTCTGGAAGGGGCAAATGCCTTTGTAGGAAGAACGCAGTCAACCTTCACGGGCCTCTGGCTGACTCTCCGTGCCCTTCGTAAGTACCGGCAGCGATGAAATTAAACGAGCAGCACCCCAGAACTTCCCGAGCCCTTGAGCACAGGAACTCCCCCAGCCGCCTCGCACGGCCGAGCCTCCAGCCCGGTGCCCGCCG
>VXAV01000218.1:9696-22786 GCA_013399715.1 Alectura lathami | reverse complement strand
AAAAAAAAAAAAAAAGTATATTACATTACTGAAGTTTGCAAAGGGCAAATACTGAAATTTTATGAGTACAGGAAAGCTATTTATAGGAAGACAAGGAAAGCAAGCTGAGCTTGAAAACAGATGCAGGCATTTGTTTTTTCCAGTCAGCTTGAGCTGGTAATATAAATGTTTACAGAATATTAGTCAGGATAGTAACTTCTATTACCAACATACCAGAAATGTACCTTTGAGGAATATCAGTTTTGAAGTGTAATTGTCATGGAAGTAATACTGAAGTTTGTTTTTTATTTTTTTTAATTTTTTTATAAAATGGAAAAAAAATAAGAACTGAGTGCTTTAACACTTACATATTCCATTGTCATTGCTTGGTAGTTTTATATTTTTACAGTAACTTAGAAGCCTTAGCTTTTATAAATGTGACAAATGTCAATGATGTTTGGTGCTGTTACATGCCTGATCTTTATCAATGTTCATTTTAATCAACATGGACATGTATGGAGAGGGGAACATAGGAAATGAACAATGATTCATAGCACATCACTCCTAATTTAATTCTAATGCAGACCCAAATTTGCTTTTACAATAGCTTCAATTTCTTATGGAATTGCCTTTGCTTACCCTGATGTATTAAGTTGTTTTTATTTATATGTTGTACATGCCTAGCAAAATCAGTATTAAAATGGCTGAAGAGCTTATTTCCTGTAACTAGAGCCACAGTTCAGTTTAACAGGTCAGTAATCACCGTTTGCAAGCAGTTGCAGTTTTAGCTTAATGAAGTTAAACTTCATAGTCTTGACAACCGTAACAGGCAGTACATGTGGAATCAATGCAAGGCTGTATTAGCCAAAATGCTGTCAGAAATTATTTCCATAATCTGACTACTTCATCTCAAATGTTCTGTTTGCACAATGCTGTAGTACTATTTCAGGGAAAAAAACAGCATGTCAAATTCAGCATTATGGGACAGCTGATGCCTAGCATAGTCAACCTCCACTAAGTTTATATTACATATGAATGCATGCTCCATATTCTATGTATTTTATATGACGATAGTTTCGAATGCAAGTTGAATTGACAGCAATTGAGATGGTCCATGGAAAAGAAATGCAATCAACCTGTACAAAATGCATCTAAATTTTAATAATTTAGACTTAACCATCTGTAATTTTGCAACCAGGCATCCCTCCCCTAAAAGGACCGGAATGTTTTATCGGCAGGCCTGGCAATTCCGTATTATGTGCTTAGAATTCTAACTTGATGTGTTCAATGCAATTGATATATTTCTGCATATGAGTATTTTTGCCATCTTGAGAATACACTGGCTGTTGTTGTCTGTCTGGAGATGCATGCTGCTGCATGTATTTACCTTAGCATTTTATTTCTCTGTAGTAATTTCGTAGGAAAAATCTACTTGCCCTGTGGGCATGCATACTCTACCAACAGCTAAGAGAAAGAATAGGACCCACACCTGTTTTAGCGCTTGGTCCCCTAGAAAAGTTCACTAACCATCCAGATCTGCCAGCTAAAACTTCATGTAACTGNGCAGGTCTTTGCTGCTGGTTATTTTTTACTGAAATAAGTAAAAGTACATTTTTAGGACACTGGTTTTGATACCTAGTACAACGAGGGTGAAGCTCATAGCTACTGTTCCCACAGAGAAAAAATAAAATGATTATAAGTAGTGTGCTCATAAATTTATATGAAAGATAGTCCTTGAGTGTAGATAGAATGGTTTTACATTCTTTGGGGGCATTTTCTTCATTATATTACTTCAGTGGATTGTATACAGATTTTGATGTAACTTTATTTTCAGTTGTTGACAAAAACCATCTAAGGGGCTCAGGAGAATAATGATGTGTAATGCTGTTCTTTGGCTTGGGAAGATTAAGTGTAGAAGAAATACTGTACGGTATAGCTTTGTTTAAAAAACAGTTCAGATAAATACAGTTGATTGCATAATGATGCTAAGTGGCTTCTGAAACATGGTTAAGATTGGAGAATTAAAAGAGAAAAGTTTGTATTTCTTATGGAGACTTTATATTTGACTTATGGCTCTTGTAGTAAAAATACATTTTCACTTATCTAGTTCTGCGATTCTCACAAAGTTTTGATTGCACAAGAGAGGATCCCATTTCATAAAAGTGACGTATTCTATAATCCAAAACCAGAAAAATTATGGCCAGGAAATCAAAATTACAGGCTTTATAACTTCCGGACACTGATATCTGCTGACTTGGTCTGCCTGTAACCTGGGAAGCTATGATGACAAAGAAGCCAGGGATTTTTTTTTATAGGTGATTTATGTGTCTAACGCACAGTTCTGTTGTACTTAAGAGCAAATGTGTGCCTCTCTTTGTGAAATACTGCACCACAGAGTATTTAGTTGGCTTTATTGGCAGAGTTGGCTGTGTTGATGGCTGATTTGTGAAAGCATAGTGATTTCTCCATTTAATCTTGCTGTCTGATAGACCCAGTGTTATGACTTAAAAGCCATATCAAAATCACACAGAGCAAAATCCATAGAAATCCCTCTCCAGAACGGTGCTTCATTACTAGGCCTAATGCAATGTAGCTGCACTGAAATGCAAACAAACAAACAAACAAAAAAACAAATAAACAAAAAAAGGCATATTTAAAAATATGTAAAAACACTTGATCTGCATGAGAATGTTCAGCTTTTGATATTGGATATTAGAAAAATAAATTGCCATAAATTAGCATTTAAAAATTGAATGGCCGTGATTGGAATTGGGGACACAGATGTATATGTTTTCTGTTTTAATTCCTCGTATCTACCTCAAATATATGTGTAATGTTGAGAGATGCTGTGATAATTAGTATTCGAAAACCTTTAAATAAAATTGAAGAAATGTCACCTCTTACAACCTTTATTCCTAATATAGCTTCAGGAATGGCTGTTAGCGAATGGAGATGCATAACTTCTAGAGCCTATTTGGTGAATGCACTGAGTCTTGATTTTCTTTCTCATGGTAAGGGAGGGAGGGGCAACAGCAAGCTGCTGCTGATGTGTGTTGGCATTGTCATGCCAGGCAGTGGTCCATCACAGCTTTGTTTTCCATAAGATCACAATTTCCAAGTTGCTTTCTTTCTCCAGCCAGCCTGCCTGCCTGCCTGCCACCTGCTGAAATGAATTAAAGCAGGTGAAGTGCAAACTGTTAGCTGCTCTGCATCCACTTTCTGTTCTGCTGCTGACTGGAAGTGATCATCAAGGTCATGTAGCCCCTGCTGGATTTTCAGAATCAGCTTGCTAGTAGGAAAGTCAGACAAGTGTTCAACTGTTCTTTGTGCATTTGGGAAAAAATCTTCAGTGATTTTTTTCACTTGTTTTCAAAGTGCTATTTGAAAGGTAGAAAACGCTGGGTGCCATTGCATGTAGGCTGATGGAGCCTCATTCTGAGTATTAAAAGACAGAGATAGGGAGGACTGATTCAAGTCTGTTCATGAATGAACTGTTTCCCTTTGTCTCTAAAATTCTTTCTACATCTATTAAAGAACATGTTTTTCAATCTCATGGCTAGAACTCATTGTGGAAATCAATTAGGTGAAATAATGAATCTGTTGACAAAACTCGCATTTAATTGAGGCCAACATTTTCTCACTTCAGCACTTAAAGTTCCTGTAAGTTTGCATTGATTTTTATACACTTCAGCTGGAGACCAAAAAAAAATTAGGGGAGGTTAAATATTGGAGTTGTCTTGACATCTTGGAGGCAATAAGTCTGCACACTTTGATTTATTGGGTGGAAATAAGATTCTATCTTTCAACTTCTTCTGTTTGGCAGTGTGAATTGTACAACACCTTGTTTCAGGGAAGATTTAAGAAATAATGTTTTTTCCTTCATTCTTGAGTTATTCAATGTTTTGCAAGGGCTGACAAAAGCCTTCAGTTAGAACCTGTTGTTTCAGAATATAGCTATTTTGAAAGGTATGGAATAGATTATTTCCTTATTTTTTCAAGAAAATTGGAGAATGGCCCACAAAACATCTAAGCTAGAGACAGTATCTCTTACCTAAGTTTCTGAAGGTAAACCAAAATGCTTCTGTGCAAATTTAGACATATATAAATATCAGTGATCATACCATTGATTGTTAAAATTGCTGTAGTAACAATTAGTGCTGGGTCTGTCCCTGGATTTCTGGTTTTCTTCCTGCAGCTCTGGGTGACTAAGAACAAACCAGAGAACTCATTAAGGTGTACTGCAAAGTACATAATATGCAGAATATGCAGATTCTTACGGGCTACATGAGATCATTCATGTTCATCTTGGGCCTTTTTGCTGTAATTGAAGATTGGTTGTAACTCTTCCATAACCTCGAAAGCTTTCTGAAGCTTGTCAATCAACTTTCCTTTGGTAAAATACCCTCTCAGGTTCCTGTCACATGCGATGCTTGGACATATTTACTATGGCTAGACATTTTATCCACTGATGTTGATTGGTCATGGTGCAATTAAGCTTGCCTTACTAGCAGTTACTGTGGAACCCTAGCTCAGTCCTGCCTATTAGGCTGTTTTAAGGGCCCTTCAGGTGATCTGGTCATAATCATTGGTGCTAGGGACTTTTAAAAGTAGATCTGCTTTTAATATTTATAAGTAGTTTTAATTTGTTTGTAAATCTCCTACATGGGAAATGAGGCCATGTTACTAACATGGTGCAGTGGCAAGTGATGTCACAGCATGCCTGGAGGAATGAGGTGCCTGTAGGCAGCCTGTGTCTAATTGAAAGCTTGTCAAGCCTTCTCCTCTGTTGTTATTAAGGGCTCCAGTCAGTATGAATTAATAAAACTATTTTATGTTACGCACTGCTCACTGTTTTAAGCATCACTGAGATGAAGAGGAAAATGAGTAAGTGGAGAAAGTTCACAGTAAACCGATATGGAAATCACGAAATCCACCAAATCAGCCAGAAGAAAAGCAGATGGGATTGGTCACAGAATCACTGAGGCTGGGAAGATCATCTTGTTCAACATCCTGCTCAAAGCAGGGTCAGCTAGAGCAGGTTGCTCAGGGCTGTGTTAGTCAGCTTTTGAAGATCTCCAGGGATGGAGACCCACAACCTCTCTGGGCAACCAGAGAGATTCAGGCAATTAAAGCCTCCCTTCAGGACCAAGGCCTGTAAATGTGAGATTTCTGCCAGCTGCACTGATGCCTTCTTTCTGATCACTGTACACAGCAATGCTATCTGTGCTGGTCTGTCCTAACCCAGACAGCTGAAGGTGACCTTTTTTTTCTAGTTTTTCTGTTTGTTTTTCAGTGGGATATTAAAAAGCTGATCTGCACATTGTTTGGAAGGAAGTGCCCAGTCATACTGTACTAGAGATTTAGTTGGGAATTTTGAATTTGGCTTTATTGACTAGTAGGAAAGCAATTACGTATTTTCTTGAATGATAGTTCTAGTTTACGTTAGTTGGCCTATTAACTATTACAAAGCACTCAAGGAAAAAATATTACTGATTTCTCAGGCATCACTCAGTTTTGCCTTTGTGAGCTAAAATAGTCTGTCATTGTCCACAGGAATCAAGTGATAAAGGTAGTTGGAGTGAGGAGAATTTTAAAAACATCTTGGAAAATTATCTCCCCAGAAACCCAATCAGTCTTTGAAATTAAACTGAAGAGGCTTTTGCAGAGGATAATACTAGATCCTCTCCCTTCCTATCAGCTGAATCTGAAGGGAATCATTAAATTATTCTGTGTTAAAACGAAGCCTTGGAATGGAAATCTTCATTAAATTCAGGAATGACTCCGTAGTAGCAGTGAAGTTCCTGTTAAATTTGCCACAGTGTGTTATTTTTTGCTTTATGTTTTTAAAAACTTAAAGACTCTGTGTCATTAACAGAATTTTGAATCAATTAGCCTTTGAGTAATAATCCTTTGAGTATGACACTCAAGAAAGTACAGTAAGCTCCAAATTCTTCATGTTTTAGTTACTTGTCAATCCATTGGCTTATTTTAAAAGGTGTATATATAGCTATGTCTGTTTTATGTAATTATAAATCAAATATAACGCTATTATGTGACATCTACTACTATTCTGTTATGTTAGCATTTGTCTTTGCAAGGCCTACTGTTAGGTTAAATCAATGGAACTGTGGCAAAAGGCTTATTTATGGATCTGCTTCGCTATTCAAAGTGAGAGCATGAAGCAATGTCAAGATAAACGTCAACATATTTCTCTTCCTGATCAGCAGCTTATGATAAAAGCCCTGTATTAATAATTCTGGATACATTATTGTTAGGGAAAGGAGACTTCTAATGAAGTTCTCTTTAAAAGCACAGTGTAACTGAGTGTGAATTGAAATCAACTGGCATTGTCTAAATCATGAAACATCTGTCAATATTTCATAATAAAAAAAAATCCTGACAGTGGTGTGAGCTGCAGGGAGAAGGAACAGTGATGACACCACTCAACATTCTCTCTGCTTTCTTGGCCTATTCAGCTTCACCTCTGTAACACCCTCAGCTCAGCTCGTGACTTCAATCTTACAGAATCATGTGATTACAGGAAGCTCCAGGATTTTTAATCTCTGAAGTCTCTAGCCTTTGTGGTAGCCTGAGGTCAGAAGTGTTGAATGGATTTTGAGATGGGGAAGGGGAGAGCATTGTGGTAGAAGACTTGCCATCCGTTACAAGAAAGCCTGTTAAATTATTTCAATGTTCAACTTAGAAATAAATAGCTTTGAAATAAATATCTGCAGTTCTATAGAAGATGCCATTTCAGTTCTAAGTAAAACAGACGTCTGGAAATCAGGTGTTGCTGTCACTTCTATAGCAGTGGTGTAAGTGGTGCCATTATTATCGTATTGTTGTTTTAAATTCAGACTTCTACTTTATGCCAATAACCCCAATGCTATAGTGCAGGAAAAAAAAAAAAAAGTGAAAATAGTGTTCAGACCGTTTCAAGAAATGATTTCACCTTTTCCTCCCTTTAAACACACAGACAAGATGGGATAAATGAATATCTGAATAGATGTTGCTTTTTTTCTTTCAGTGTTGTTGAGATACTTAAGCGCAGGGACTCAGGACTGGTTAGGGGTTTAAAGTTTTTTCCCTGTAGAGCCTGTAAATTTGTATTTGTATGTGATGGTTTCTTATCACTTAGAATAATTAAACTGGCAGGAAAAAGAACCATACTCTTGATAACATCTATGTATTTTCATCAGTTCAGTTTTATTTTATCTTGTCTACAGTAACACACATGAGCATGAGGTAGTAAAGGTCTGTAATAATAAAACAGCCCAGACAGTCATATATATTTTTCATAAAACAAAAAGATATTTATCACTATATTAATTTCAGTCTGGGGTAACTAGGAGCAGATGCTAATTTAAACATGATAGCGATGCAATCTTAAGACCTAATAAAATGTGATTCTGGCAGCATAATTGAAGGAGATAAATTACTGAGAGCTCTGTATAGCACAACAGATTTGTGATATGAAGTACAGGAGAGGCATCTTTGTCTCACTGTAAATAAACAAATGCTGCAAAAAGGAAGTGGGCTTACAGAATATAGATGTGGGTGTGGACAGATGAAAGAGTTTTAAGGCATTAGTATTCTTCCTTGTGTTTAAATAACACAGAAGTTGTTCTGTAAACTATGAAGAAAGCTGATGAAAAGCAGCATTATCTTTTTTATTAGATTTATATTGCAGTTGATAAATTACAGTGTAGAGGCTGGTGTTTCAACATGAAATCTAACACTCCACTTAAAACATACTTTTCTCATCAATTGCAAATCCTGCGTAAATGAAAGGAAAGAAAAGATAAATCCTGAGCTTCCAAGGTATTTACTGGTTTAGGTTCTGAAACTCATCATTTTGGAAAAACAAATTGCTGCTTAGCTATTAATAGATGCCACTAAACCTGGTAGCCAGCACTCGCAAAGCCACCCAGATAGTGTGGTGGTGGAGTAAAGTGCTTTTAAAGCAAGTCAAAATCTTAGACAGCTTGCAGTATTTTGCCAGTTCTCTCTCTATATACTATATACACATAAATTAAAAGTATATTTCTCTCTGTCCGTATGTTGTATTCCAAAGGGCTACAGTACAATCACAAAGTGAGTAGTATGTTTCACCGAAATATTTGCCAACTGACTGAAATACTTTGTCACCAACTGAAACAGGCACTTTGGCTATTGGAAATGAAATCAAAATCACGTCAAATGCTTAAAGTAAGGTTTCAGCAGTGCTTATTTTGACCTGTTCTTTAAACCTACCAGAAGATCTATTGATCCGTAGTTTAAAACAGACTTTGCATAGCTTTGTCAACAGATATTGCATCCTTTTTCAGACATTACTTGTTATTTATTCGTTAGCACCCACAGAGACCTGAAGTTATGAGAAACCAGTATATTTTATGTAATTAATCAAGCTCTATCCTCAGTGTTGCAGTCATTTTACAGCAAATTTTAGATTTTTTTCCATTGCTACTGCAGGTGTGACTTCACCATGTTTTGCTGGGCTGAACTTGTATGATCCGAAATCTGTTCTAAACTAAGAAAAATGCAAGAAAATTTCATAGTAGTGATACCTATCAAAAGATAATGCACTTGATTAAGTAAGCTCTGAAACAGCTGGAAAGAATGTAATTGCTTTGTGTAAACATAAAATACATCTTTATGCTTATGTATTGATGGGTTTTGTCCTATGATGTAAATGATGGAAATGTGTTGTCAAACTAGTGTTTCTTCTAGTTGTGGTAGTAAGAACTCTCCTGAAACTAGCCACTGCCTTTAACGACAGTCATTATAAAAAATGTAGTTTTAAAAACTTGAGAACCGTCAGTTGAAAAAATAAAAAACCAAAGCAGCAATGTAATGGCAATTATTTGACCAGCAATCATTGTTCCTGGAAGATGAGTATGATTACTTTTACAGGCTCCTTGGGTGTTGGTAAAACATCAGCTTTTGCAAGATCTAGAATTAAGGTGTACAAAATTGATTTAATGATAGAAGGGGAGACAACAAAAGTCCTCAAAGAAATCATGCCCGTATCTTCCCAATGTACAATTTTCCAGTCCTTTCCTGAGGTTCACAATTGCAGAAGTCTGTCTTCTCTTTTCTGTGGTCATGCAGGAGTACAAATTGGCATAGCACTCTGTTTTATCCCCCTGCCAATAGCTTTATTTCCAAAAGAAACATTTGACATTAAAAACAAAAAAAAATCCAAATTTGTCATGTTGGACAAACTCATAAAATGTCAGTGGATACGACCTAGCAATAAACAGCCCTATACCGATATAGGATCTTTGTGAGCTTGTATTCTGGACTGTATTGCAGCCAGACACTGGCTCTTGAGTGAGGAGTTCATAGTAATGCAAGGACAGCCATAGTTTTCCAACCTTCACTCTCTGAAAAATTAGAAAATAAAGATTTATAATATCCAGAAAAACTAGTGTGAGGCCTAAAGAGAGAGACCTGAAGATCACTGAATATTTGGAAAATAATGCTTTTAGTATTTTCCAGTTGAATGTCCACTGAGAATTTTTTGAGCAAAGAAAATGAAAGTCAGTGCTCTTCTGAACACACTGCATTTCAAAACAGGCCTGAAAGGGTTATCAACAGACATTCATGTACCCCTTAGTTATTTATCAGACCATGTTTCATGAACTTGTACATAGTGAATATTATTTTTACAACTAATCTGCAAATCTGTAGTGCATGGTGACATTTGATAATTGGTTAACTGGTTTTTGAAATGACTTTATCTCTGCATGCAGACTATGAAAGTCCTGCTTGTAAGAAGACTGGCAAAAACAAAAACCAAAATTTTGTTTCACCCACCTCATTGCATATAACTGCCTTGTGCTTCCAAAGGGACTTCATTACTGTGCTGTGACATTCTTCTGCATTTATAATTTCTTAACGGGATTGAGATTTCTGAAGTTGCAGTGGCTGTGGAACTAACTCAAACCAGTTTAGAAACATCTGACTGCTGAATGCTGTGGGCGGTCTTACAGTTACTTCTCCTACAGTTTTACAAAATCCCATTGAGATTAATTAGTGTGAGGGACAAGGAAAGACAGAGATGCCTTATAACATCTACAAAGCCTTCTAGCACTGCATTAACACCTGGCCAAAAACATTGCTGCTTTACCACAAGTGGAATTTGTGTAGTTTGACTGAAAAATAGGTGTAGTCTCAGTCATTAGGCTGTATTCTGCAGGAGCGGGACTCTTCCCTGACCAGGCAATGAGTAAAAGGATTACATGATGCCACTGTTAGTGTGGTTTATCAGCTTAGCACTGTTAATACAATTGTTTAAGTAATCCTGCACCCCACAGAGTCACTGTCACAGGCCACTCAACAGACCCCTCTTTTGATTCATAGATGTGTTTTCTTGCTTTTTCTTCTTCTGAAGACTTTTTGAATGTTCTTTAGTTGCATGTCTAGAATTTGACTAGAGCAGTTCGGATGATATTGTATTATTTATTTATATCATAGAAATACTTTCAGCAATTGTTTAAAAGATGTAGGGGAGGAAAAAAAAATCCAATATATTCACTTAATGCCAAGAGTTATTTAGAATACCTTGGGTTTTGGAAACACTGATTTTAGTTTATTCAAGTCCAGGTTTTTGTAAAGATTTCTGATGGTTTGATTTGGGATTTCCTTGTTGGATAAATAGGTTGTTTTCCTTTCTATGTCTTTGTTTCTAGAAGGAATTTGACTGGTATAAGCAGATTAAAAATATCACTTGGCAAACACTGTCTAGAGTTGGAGCTATACATATGAGATTGTTCATTATATATGATTATGTATTAATGAAGATCCCTGTTAATCTCTTGAAATTTAACATGAGAATTTCTAACTTTTGTGGTTTCATTTAAAACTAGTGAGGCACTCTATTTTTCTTTCTTTTCTTACAGCACCCTGTCCTTGTAATATCCCTGAAGGGTCAGTTCAGAATAGAAAATTAATTCCCTTGTTGGTGGGAACATATCATAAGACATATAATTACATTCCAGATGCTATTTAAAATCTGACAGTGACAAATTTATGTTGCTGATACAGTGTAATGATGATAATGGAACTAGGTGGGTGTCTAGCAAATAAGGCCAAAAAAAATTTCCAGACTGGACTGTGAATGGCTTTGACCTTTTGTCTTACACACTCATTTTCCCTTCTTGTAATCCTTACTGTATCTTTCCACTACTCTTTAACAGTCATATAAGTCACATATGTGAGAATATTCACAAAATGTAAATACTGACTGTAAATTATAGCCCATAAACTTTTTCACTGAAAGTGCTACATAGATACCTTAATAGTGCTGATATTGTGAGATCCTTGCACTTCACTTTGGCTTGAACCATGTGCTGACATATATTTTGTCTTCCAGCTTTAGTAATTCAACCATCATTGGTGTCGAGACAGGATCATTAGAATGAATTACTAGTGTAGACTGAGGACAACTAAAGGAAATGGTTTTTAAACACATTTGCTGTTAAGATTTAGTTATCAATTCTGTCACATGCTGTTCTCCAAAGTTCTGCTATAGTCTACTACAAGCTTTCCAACTTTTCTTTCTTCAAAACAAACAAACAAAAAAACCCAGCCATTGAAGCTTCTACATTTCAGATTGTTAGATCTTTTCTTATTTTATATCTTACTTTATATGATCAGTGATACTGAAGTGCTTGAAAGTAGGTAAAATCTGAATCAGGAGGCAAGTGCTTGTTTTGCAGAATTGAGTTAAAATAAAAATACTTAGTACAGCTTTACTGTGAAAGCTGTTTTAAAAAACGTCTGTATAATACATGGAAGTTGTGAGTAGTGAGACTAAGCACAAACTGAATGTTTGGTTCTGAGCACACACCTGTGAACTTCAGTGAGCGCTGGAGATGGCTTGTTGGTCTCCCCCTCAGTAGGGGGGCCCCAGTGATGCCACCAAGGTGTCCCAGTGGACACTGACTGCAACTCCTCCCATTGCTCCACATTGTATTAAATACACCAATACTTAAACCAAAGGAAGGAAATGAACATATGCACATTGAAAATGTGAATGTCAACTCTGACTCCAATAAATATTCAGGTATTTATAAAGAATAATGTTATGTTAAGAGGAAATAATGAAATAATTGTGCCTTGCTTCTGTGACACGGGGAGCATGCTATCCCTCGGCAGTGAGGCAGTGATATAAATCCCATTGGTAAGGGACAGGGGCTGAAATCAATTCAGTGGTGTGGCAAGTTGCCATAAAGAATGGGATACCGAATATCAGGCACAGTATTGGTTCCTTTCTTTCTCATAAATTGACTTTTTTCCCTCTAAGATGTTTTCTCAGCTTTTTTTTTTTTTTTCAGAGAAACAGTTACTTTTACCCCCAAAGTATTTTCTAAAGTCTAGTTATGTATTTCAATGCTAAATTACTGCACCTGTTTTAACATTATTGACATCAATCTCATTGGGTCTTAGCACTGAAGTACTTTGTCACTTCGTATTTTAGTGAGAGCTAGTATCTAGGTGAAACTGAAATCAACTGCTGTAATTCATGGCATTCAAGTGTTGTCACCAAAGTATGCACCAAGGTCCTTCCTTCAAACTTGCACTTCAGTACATCAAGCATTACTATCAATAGTGCTTTTCTATCATTGCACCTTCTGTGGAAGAGGATGCTTTATTGCTGATGTTCAATTCACTTAGAGACATCAGCACCAGGACCTGCTTTGGTCCCCTACAATATCAAGTGAAGTGAAACTGGTAGGCAACTGACTTGCTTGAATCACTGTTCTCCAATACTCACCTGAACTCTTCCACATTTTTCACTTAACTGTTTTGGGTATTTTACCACTATTCATATTTGTCTGTCATCTTCCCTGAAGTCCCCAGCTACTTTGCAGAGCTGGTTAGAAAGCTGCCAATTCATCAAAGCAAGAAATTACAACACATGTTAAATCCAATTGTTAATTACAGGATGAGCTGTCAGGATTTGTCAAATCCTACAAATGTTTAAAGAGAGAAAATTATATTTAAAATCCAAGTGGAGGTTGGAATGTTTCTAATTAATTTTATGTATTTGAACAAGAATCCAAAATAAATAACAACACAAATTTGTATACCTCATAATCTACAT
>VXAV01000217.1:0-37613 GCA_013399715.1 Alectura lathami | reverse complement strand
TACCAGATGACGGGGCAGGACTTCGGCTGGGACTGAGGCTGGCGTGGGAAATTCCCCTGTAATTGCTTGCCCAGCATGGATTGCGTATATAAAGAGATATATATGTATGTAAAATGTACAGAAATCTATTTTATAATAATTTATTTTTAATTCCTAAGCAATTAATTCACTAAGCTGCCTAACCGCACTGGCTAGAACGGTAGCCTGTAACCTGTTTAACATTCCCCCGTGCTTAATTCTAATATGTCTCTTCTTTTCTTTTTTTTTTTTTATCCTGATTTCTCCTCTTCTTGGTTTGGTTTGTAACAGACGGTGCTTCCATTTTTTCCTAAAGAAAATTTGTATTTAAAAATAAAAAAAAAAAAAAAAAAAAGGGAGGGGGGGGGGGGGGGGGAAAGGGAGAAANGGGGGGGGGGGGGGAGGGGAGGGAGGGAAAGCACAAATTTATTTTTGTTACGGGTATCTGGCCTTTATAAACTCTTGCTTTCCCTATTCCGGTGTCCCAGTCTCTGCTCCCTCATCCCTGGGGGTTTTATGGGGCAGGCGGGGGCTGCGCACCTCCCTGCAGCCGGGTGCTGGTGGGTCGGAGCACGGGGAAGCCCAAGCCATAATACAGCCCCTGCCCGGTGTCCCGGGCTCCTTTCCTAACGGGGAGGCTGCAGAGCCTGCGGCGCAGGCAGAGCGGACTCCTCAGCCTGCATCTCCTTGCCTTGTGTCGAGGAGGCTCTTTCCCACGGTCCCTCTATGCATTTTTAATCTTTACTGCAGGACAAACGTGAAAATGTGTGCATGCGTGTGACGCGCTCGGTGCTGCTCAGAAGGAAGTGCCACAGCTTTGCTCCTGAGGTGCCTGTGCATGCTGGGCACTGTGGGGAGATGCCAGGAGCCAGAGGCACCTGGGGAGCCCCCAGGTCTGTGCTTGGCACCACGCCCCTTGGTGCCCCCCAGGGCACTGCCCTGGCCCCACAGCCCCTGTCTCAACTCCCGCTATGTTTTGGTTGAACACCTTTCCCGTGCTGTCCCCCAAGGAGCACTGCGCAGAACCAGGAGAAATGACGCTTGGCCAACGAGGCTGAACCTGTAGAAAAGCAGGGGGAGGCTGGCAGCTGGGCAGGACGGGGGGCTCTGAGCACTTCTCCACCAAGCCATGTACAATGACCTGGAAATCCTTCCGCAGAGATGGAACTGAGTGCGTTGGAACATGGAACAGGTTGGCAGGGCTCTCCTGAAAGCTCCAGCTGAATTTTGCATGCTCAGGAGGTTCTGGTAATCCCTGTGAGCATCCAATGCCTTGTTACTGTCAAAGGTCCTGCTAGCTCGACTGAACACCTTCAGAGCGGGGCAGCAGCAGAAGTGATTTTCTCCTCCTTCAGGGCCCTGGGCTGGGCTCAGTGTGTTCCATCTGGCACCCTGTCGGTTCACACCCCGTGTGCAGAGCACTGGCGTGCCCTTGAGGAACGGGAGATACCAAGCACAATGCCAGGTAGCAAACCTGCTGCAAGCAGGATCAGCTCCCTCCTTGGGCTTTGCCTCCAAACACATCTTCCTACAAAAATAGGTGGTGGTGCAAATCCTCTCCTTGCCCCAGTTCTAGCAACAAAGCAATGCTTGGGGAACTACGCAATCCTGCTGCTGGAGGTCACCAACGTGAGTGTGGGACCTGACAGGCTGACAGAGCACACACCTCTGTCCTGCAAAACGCAGCTGGAAGCCCACAGTGGTGGTGGGCACCACACCATGCACATTTGGGGACCTTGGTGCCCAGCCAGCTCCCAGCCCCATTCCCTGGTGACAGATGCACGAGCACATTGCAAACCCCATGGTGCTGGGTGGCCCAGGAGAAGGGGCTGCAGGGGGGCGGGCAGGGTGGTGAGAAGGAAACACTTCCTGCTGGGAAAAAGTGGTTTTGGGTATTCATGGCTTAGTCTTCCTACCAGCTGGCTTATGCAACATCTGGAAGGAAGAAGCTCATCCTTCCTCTGGCAGTCCCCGTGCCGGTGGCATCCCCTCCCCGTGCTTCAGGGCATGTGTGCCTGCCTGTTCTTCAATGCTGGAAGATGGAGCATCCCTGCTCCCTTCGTGGAAACAACTGTTTTGTATCCTGATGCCTTCCTCAGCTGTGCAGCGGAGCGTGGGCTTAATTTGTATAATCGAGCCCTGCTGCAAAGTGCTCTCATGAAGCAATCTTGTAGGAGAGTAGAAACAGAGGGTGAATAATAACTCTTCTAACCTTAAGGAAATTGTTAGCCCTGGCTCGATGTCCTTTGTAATGAAGTCTGTAGTAGACTTCATTTAACATAAAGGCCTTACCTAACCGTATGACAATAAAGGTGAATTCCCTGTGGTGCACATCTGGTTGCTGATACTGGAATCAGTTCTATTGTCATCCTTTTAAGAAAAAAACTTTTTTTTTTTTTTTTTTTTTTTAATTTAAGCTTGGGGGGGGGATTAAAGGTTTTTTTTTTTTTTTTTTTTTTTAAGTTAAGCTTGGAGGTGTGATTAGAAGTTTGTTTTTTTTTTTTTCTTCTTCACATTGTAACATTAATTTATGGCTGAGTTTCATTCAGCCCTGTATTCAGAAGTGCAGTACAGGTATTAGTGATGTGTTGTCTGTAACATGGTACTGTAGAGTAGCCAATTTGTTAAAAAAACAAACAAACAAAAAAAAAGAACAAACAAAAAAAAAAAGCCCACAAAAAAAAGAAAGTCTGAAAAAAAAAAACAATGTAAATCAAGTATTTTGTGGTATGTACAATACAGATTAATTTTACACAGAGAAGGATGTTTCTAGGAAAATGAAATTCTGATAATTCATACTATTTGTATGAACAAATAAAAGCTATATTTTACCAAGCGCTGGGCATGGCTGCGTTCATTCAGGTGGCGGGTGGATGTCCCTGTGCCTTCCAGCTGAGCTGGGCTGGCCCCACGCAGAGCCCCGAGGTGCAGTCGGGGCCTGGAGGCATCCCTGGGCCGTGCTCTGCTCGGTCGCATTGCGTGGGCTGACCTGGCCCTTCCAGCACATCCTCACCAGACACGATTTCGGGGCAGGAGACCCGAGGTCCCACTGCGGGACCCAGATGGCCTTGGTGAATGGTGACCGTGTCCACGTGTCGGGATGCTGGAGGATGGATTTGGTGCTTCCCTGCCGGGGGGGGGGGAACCTTTCCAGTGCCAAGCTGCTTTCCAAAAGCTTTGCAATTACTGCAGTGATGCTGGTCCAAACCTCTGGGGCCAGCGGTTGCTGCTGCTCCTACACACTCAGCACTTTAAGACATAAAAATTAATTATCATTAAGTTCAGAAGAGTCCCAGGCCAGTGCTCTACAAAGCAGCGCCTAAAGAGCAGTGCAGATTTATGTAACATAGCAATTGCCACTTAACTAAACTGAATTAAACCAATTTAATTTTTCTTAGCAAGTCTTGCATCCGGTGCAGGGTAATTGATGGGAATCTCTCAGATTGCCCATTTTTCACAGGTGTAGAATGGGAGTGAAAACGCAGCACAGGGTGCAATACAGCAATTTAGGAGGAATTTGACCTGGATGCCTCCAGCCTGTCACAATTTTAGTCAGCAGCTCCCAAACTGCGGCAAAGCTAAAACCCTGTAGGTGAGTCCTTTTAAAAATATACATGTGTAGACATTACTTTAAAATTCCCATGTACCAGCTGAGGGGAACAGCTGGATGTGCTGAGAGCTGACCTCAGCTGATGGGGGCGAGCAGCTCATTACCCTGCGCTCACCTCACCTCGATCCCATTCCAGGCCAGTTCCTGCAGCCCAGGAATGGGCTGCAGCTCCCACTGGTTTTGTAGCAGCCCGGCCAGTGCTGTCTCTTGAGTTTTAGGAGAGCCACTCACGTCTGGGGTGGAAGGGGTGCGGGCGCTTTCCCTTTTGTGGGGGACTGGTGCTGGGAAGGGAAGGTTCAGCACCTGCCCTGCCCTCTGCATCTCCCTGCAGGCTGCTCCCAGCTGCATCGTGGCCTGTGAGTACTGGGATGCGTTCCCCGCTCTGTTTGAGATGCTGTTTTGGTAACAGAGCCTGAAAGATAGGAGTAAAGGTTTCTGTGTGGTGTCTGGGACCAGGACCTGGATACAGAGAAGCGTTTGCCCCGAAGGAGGTGGGCTGAAGTCCCCTAAAGGCTCTGGGGACCTCTGCGGAAGGAGGAGGCTCCTGAAGGACTGAATGGTTTGGGGGAGCGGCAGGAAGGCTGGGGCAGCCCCTGGAAGGTTCTGGGAGGGGCCTCTCTGCCCCAGGGGAGGAGCTGGTCAGGGCCTGCTGGGGGCAGAAAGCCCCAGAGAAAGGTGGCGAGGTGTGTGTGCTGTCACGAAGGTACTGGTAAGGTCGGGGGGCTTTGTAAGCGGCTCGTGCTTACTGGGTTTGGAACCAGAACAATCTGCTTGAAGTAACCCTAAAGCCTGACAGTGCTTTCGGTTGGGCCTGGCTTCAGGAAGGGATTGTTTTTGTGAGTGTTTTCCCTGGGAGCGGTGTGCACTGTGCACCTCCCAGCTGGCGGAGGGCTTGTGCTGCTGGAGCTCCTGGCTCCCCAGCCACCAGCCACTGCACTGGAATTGCTGTGCTTCTCTTCCTGAATTGGTTTTTTCCCTTCAAAGAAATCTCACTTAACCACTAGATCTGTCCACTGATAGTTTTTTTTTTTTTTTTTTTTTTTTTTTTCCAAGCTAACTTTATTATCCTTCAGTTTCTCTCTGTGGTTAAGAATCATGGTGTTAACTCTTAAGGCATATATTCAAAAAGGAAGTAACGATGAATTAGTCATAAATCCTTCAAGCTTTTCTATAGAAGACAAGTGTTCAGCACTGTGTTTAATGGGCTCTTTATTAGAGAGAGGAATTCCTGTGTCAAATGTTAGCGTCGGTACCTTCGGCTGGGATAAAACTTCATGGCTGCTGCAAGCTTCCTGCCAGCCAGGGTTCCCCCACGTGAGGGCTGTAATAATTTCATGAAGACAGATGTTCCAGATCGTTGCAGGGCTCCATGCACTGATTCACTGGGAGGGAGAGGCTGGTACCAAAGATGAGACAAAAGAAGGGAGAAAACTGACCCAAACTCTTTTCCTCGAGCTATTTGCTCTACCTACTGCTGCTTTCCTTTATTTTCTGTCAGACCACGGTCCAGCCCTGCATGACTTCTAGATCCCAACTTCTGCCTCCACAACTTCCCCTGCCCTCTGAGAAAGGGCTTATAAATAGGATTGCAGGAGTCAGCCACTATCACTGTAACTACTCAGTTCAGAACTGAAGAGCATCCTTGAGGAATATTTGCAACTGTTTATACAGTCAGCTATAATTGCGAGGCTTAATTCATGCTCATTAAAGTCCTCTGAGGTGCTTGATGAGAAGCACTGCAGCAGCACAAAGTATTTCTGGTTATGCAAGCCGCTCGCAGCAATGAAGCCATCACCATTTGTCTTGCCTTGATCTCTACCCCATCCCACCAGGAGCTGGCTGGGAGGACATCACCAGCTGTCCTCAGGAACCAAGTCAGGGCCAGCTCTTGATAGAAATTATGTGCCGTGCCCTGGTAGCAACCAGAACCCTGAACAAAGGAATAAAGCTTTAAAGTAATAGGATCAAAAATGGCTTGGCAGAGAAGATGCAACTGGCTGCTTTGACACGTAGGTTATTTAGCTGGGAATTTATGTGTCAAAAGCTTAAAAGCTTCACAGAAGCAAATTTAAGAAAGCACCATGTTTCCAACTAATTAAGTAATGTCAGCCAAATATAATTTATTTCTCACCATCACTCATGTCTACAGCAGAATTATCTCATTTTTGATTTCTAATGACTTTCTCTCTCTCATTAATCTGACCATGAATTTTTTTTATATAAGTCTTTGGCATTGAAGCAAAGAATTTTCTTTTTCTCTTTAATAAGAGCAGCATCCCTGGATAGTTCTGCACTGCACATGAAAGGGGGCAGGGAGCCCAGCCGGGGCTTGATGGCAGGGCTGTAGCCTCCGTCCGCAGCAGCCCTGATGCATCTTCCTCAGGACCTCAGCTTAGCCCTGCTCCCTGAGACCTCTCCTGTCTCTTCTGGCACAAAAGCTGGGTGCACAGGGTTTCGTTTTTATTTGAAGGCATTTTCATGCAGTTTGCAGGTCTGTCAAGTGCCTTTAACAGAACAACTCTGACTCTTCTGTTTCCTGCAGCATCGTGACTCTTCTCATATCCACAGGCTATTGCAGAAGTTTTAAGTTTGGTTCCTCCACCTGTTGTGTGTAGCTCTGTCCCAAGCGTGTGTGTCCTGGAAGTGTCGGTCTTTCTGGTTTGCTGCTTTCATTCACATCTTGGCATTTATTTTTATTTTTAACTAATGATTTGTTATCTGAAGCTCAGCTCATCTCCAAATCCATGGAGCAGGCTCTTAGGATGCTCCTGTACAGAACTTCCTTAGATGGGGTGAGGCTTGCAGTTTGCAGCCAGTATCCCATCTCTGACCCCAGACAGCTCCACGAACAAGGAACCCGAGATAAACCTTTGTGTTCTGCTGCTCATGAGTGAACAGTGCTGAATCTGTACCTTAGAGATCCATGCTCTGCGTGTGCACCTGATTCCTTTCTCTGGTGAAGGCAGCACTTTAACATAACTTGGAGTGGAGAGTAAATACCCCTTCTTATGAAACTTCCAGTGCCAGCTGCAGATCAAAGGAACTCAGATAATCTAGGAAGACATCCAGGTCTTGGGTGCTTTCCACATATTGGCCTGGACCCCTACAAGGCTGCTTTGTTTCCAAGAGCTGCAAAAGCAGAGCTACCCACGGTCACTGAGAGCAACCTCCCGTGGGAGGAACTGTGGTTTGCTGCCAGCCCGGGCTGCTGGGGGTGGCTGGGTTGGCAGCTGCCCCGGCACCGTGGGGCAGACAGGGGAGGGCGCAGCCAGCAGTGCCAGGCAGGCATGGCCCCAGCTGGAAGGGTTCCCTGCCTTCAAAGGGTGAGCTGGGGAGGAAGCTGAAGGCAAGAACCAGATGGCTGAAGGGAGACAGGGGAAAAGGGGCGAGGTGGGGTGTAAAGGGGTGCTGCAGACATTGTCTTTCTGCGCCCTTCCCACAGGCTGCGGTTGCTTAGAGGTATTTCGTGTGTCATGTTTCTGAAAGCCTGTGGGTCATGCCTACTAAGGCAATGCATAGATGGTGCTGGCCAGCCAGAGCTCTTGAAGCTCTCATCAGGACTGAAATGGCACTTCTGGCTGCTGTGGGGTAAGCGAAGTCACCCACAGCTCAGCAATTCTCTACTGCTTCACCACCAGCCCCCAAGAGTTGTGGTTACAGCTGGCAGGGATTTACCGCGATCTTCTCACCCATGCTCTCCTGGGTGATCAGCCAGGCTCCAGTGCTGGATTCCCAAAGCTGGGCTCACAAAGGATTAGGAGGGGAAAGTGAGCAGGCTCCTCGTGCTCATGTGGTTCCCGACCATAAAGCTGGAGGACTCTGGTGCACGATGTTTCACTGTGAAGAACTGAAAAGGCTCTAACCAACCTGGTCTGGATCCAGGCCTCCACGTCTTGAGGTGGGCTCAAGAGACACCATGTTGTGAATGAGCTGCTGTGAAGAGGCAGAGCTGCTCTATGGGATGACTCAATATCCCTTTTCCTAAGCCAAAATGTTTAAGTTTCCTAAGCCAACTTAAAAAACAAAGCCTGACAAGCAAAATGCTGCTGGAACCCAAAGGTGTTTTTCTGATGTGCTTCTCCCTGAACAGTTTCCTGTGGAAAATGTAGCTTTGTGGAATCTTCCACTTACTTTTTAACTAGGAAAACTTTCTGGAAGATAGGGTGGCACCAATATTTCTGCTAATCCTGACCCAACACAAGGCAGCCAGGTGGGCAGTGGGGATCAGAGCAAGGACCTGAGCTGGGTGTCCCTGCAGCAGGAGTGGTGGTGAGCAGCCCATGGCCCAGCCGCTGTCTGAGCAGACCTGCAGGTGACGGTCTGTCAGGCGGACATGGGGATGGGCTGCAGCCACAGGGCTGTACTGGCGTCCAGACCTGAGGTACCTGCTGCTCAGTGATGAACCAAACCAGAATCGGCTGCAGAAGCATTGGACTGCCCTTGGCTTTCTTTAATCACAAGAATGGTGGGAAAAGGGAGCCACAAGCCGTGTACAAATGCAGCTTTGCTAGGGGAAATACCCGGGCTGGCAGGTACTTTCCTGCTGCTCCATCCTGCCCTGTAGTGCTGGTGGGGTTTGATTCATTCCATCCACCTTGGCCTGGCCACAGAGGTTGTACAGAAACCCAGCTGGCTGTCAGGGGGGTAGCACTACCCAGCCCTGGAGTGGTAACAGCACAGGGATCTCATTACACTTCCTCTGTGTGTATTTGTTTTATAGTGCTTTGTTTGGGAGTGTGCTTGGAAACTCAGCTGTTGTGCTGGAAAACCTGCAGTGTTTGTGTACCAACAGAGAGAGAATAACTGCCTCCAGACAGACAGAGGGATGTGATTCAAACATACAGCGGGATGGGGGAGGCAGGTCTTGCACGAGACATCTCTGAGCAAAGGGGTTTGGGGCATGAGGATGTGACCAGCCGTGGGATGGGAGCGCACGCGGTGCTGGCAGATGTCTGTGGCAGAGCCTGCACAGAGCCTCCAGTGGAAGGGATGAGCGCTCTGGTTCATGTGCAGCTCTGCAGAGATGAAGCCAACAGCCCCTGCCTGGGTCTGCACAGATGACCAGGCCAAGACGCCGCTGCTGTGCTTCCAGGGATTCAACTTCACTGCTTGCCCTTATCAAGGAAGGATAAGAGTGGAAAACCTTGATCTTCTGGGAGTCACCTGGCATTTCACAGGCACTATACGAAGATTTTAAATGAAGCTTTTTCTTCCCCTAGTGCTGTAGAATCCCATTTTCAAAAGCACCTTGGGCACTTGTCATTCTCCAATGGAAAGCCAATGGGTGCCAGGTTCCTATGGCCCACTTCTAGCTTGAAAATATAAATCAGTTTGCTCACACTGACACTTCTGGTGACCAGATCCCAGTCAGGTGTCTAATTACTTCTGGAAACGTTACCTCAGGCATTTAAACTCCAGGTGCTTGGTTAGTTTCTCCGTTTTCTTACAAGTCCACAACCCTGTTAGGAAGTCATCTGAAAAGAGGAAACAAACCCTGCCTTTTGGGAGGTCTGGTTTTTGTTCCTTGGTTGTTTGGATGTTTTTTGGCAAGCTGCTGACCCTGCCTGCATGTCTCTGCTTTGTTTCTATCCCCCAAGCAGAGCTCTTGGCATTGCTTTAGCTCACCCTGATGACATTCTGAATCCTGGCAAAGCACTTGGCTCTCACAGCTGAATGCGTGTGCATCTCTCTTGCTGTTCACCACCTTTGCTCTATTTAAAAGTGTAAATAACAATATGTTCTGGGAATAAGCAGTAAGTTCAGGAGGAGCTTGTAGGTTGAAAAAGATTGAGTAATTTTTGGCAAGGGTGTGTTGGCATGGCTGTGTTGGCTTCGAGGGACCTGTATTGATTAATGCTGGCAAGGTGTCTGGCCCTGTTCCTCCAGATGTTCTGACGAATGCTTGCAGATAACAGATCTTATCTGGAAATCTGGAGAATTTTATAAATATTTGTGGGATTGAGATGCTAGAGATGGTGTTGCATGGGTGACTGTGTGGGCACAGCTCCGTGCAGGGCAATAAGCAGACTTATTCTGCTTGGTGAGGCGCTGAATGCTGCCGGAGACCTCACTCCAGCTGCAGACAAAGCTGCTGCAGCCGCTGCTGAAGGTGAATTTATCAAGTGAGTGATCAGAGCTTGCTGCTTCTTGTTGCCTGTGTGTGACATAAACACCTATTATCTTCATTTGTAAAATTTCTCAGTGACTCACCTCAGGGCAGATACTTCTGAAAGCTCAATTACAGGCAGTTTGTTGCTTGACAACACTCCTGGCAGATGCTAGCAGGGTGCAGGCGCTGTGTCCCTCTCAGGCAGCAGATCTCTGCTTGCTAACATACTGTCATCAAGCAGTGCATAAAGCCACCTGGGAAACTGCTGGATTTCTCCAGGGGATGGGATGCAGCTCTGTGCTGCGGTTCTTGTGGCTGGGGACCTCCTGCACCAGCCACACTGTGACCCGCTGGGATGGAAGGGCAGCATGTCAGGGTGACGGTCGGTCTGTGTCCCCAGAAGCTGTGCTGTTCACACACCAGAAGTCTCCTCCCTCCTCTGCAAGTGCAGAGAGGTTGTGTGATTACCCTTGCACCTGCAGAAAGCTCGAGGCAGAGCTGGTAACTCAAGGTGGGCTCCTGCCTCTCAGTTCATTTCAGCATGAAAGCAGACACAAATCGCATCTGAGGATGGACCTCTGCCCTCCTGAGAGCTCAGAGAGCAGGAACTCTGCATCTGTCCCAGAGCCATCAGCTGAAAGAGTCCTTCTGGTGCCTGAGGGGGTGGTCCCTGCTGTCCTCCACCTCGGCGTCTCCCCAGTTGATGGATGACGATGGGAAGGAAGGATCTGTCAGCTCCTAGCACCCCAATGATGCCTTTTGAGGCAGCTCTCTGGCAACCTCCTGCTTTGCTGCCTTCTGCAGTCAGGAGGCTAAGAGCCTCCTGATAGTGATCTGGGATCTTTTAAAGTTTTATTTATTTACAGAGACTTTCATTCCCCTTCTAAAAGGCAGTGGAAGGGCTCTGCGTGGCCAAATGGCAGCTCCAGTGATCAATCAGTTCCTCCTAACGACCAACATCCTGCAGCGGTGAAGGGCCACGATCAATCACTACCTATTATTATTACATGATGAAATTCTAATTATGGGAGGGAAACACTGCATTACGCTCACACATCCGTCATCCCCGAGCTGCACGCTCAGGTGGCACCTCTCAGTCAAGTTCAGCAAAGTGCTGAACGAGGCCCGTTAACCCCCTGCTAACAGCATACCTGGCTCAGCACAGGAGGGAACCATGAGAGAAACCAGGCAAGGAAAAAGTGTGCAGGAGAGAGGTTATTGCACCAAAACTCTCCTGAGCTGTGTCCTTACTGCTCTTACAGGAGGCAGACCTGGGTATTGTGCAACAGCACGTCCCCTAGGCAGCTCTTGTCCTTTATGAATGATGCTTGCATCTTTGCAGTTGTGTGTTTTTGTGTTGTTTTCTTTTCCCCTGGCAATTCTAAGCAATTTTTTTTTAATGAAAACAGCTTGAAGATCTTGGCAGATCACAAAGCCTAGAAGAGAGAAAAGAATAATCCCCAGAGTTTTGGTTGCCCCAAGATGAATTATTTTGCTAGAAACAATCTGGAATTTAAAAATGCCTCTTTGATGGGCACACTTCAGTGTTTGATTCTGTTTTGAAAATACCTGTGAAAAAAGTGCCTTAAGAGACTTTTTTTTTCTGTCTGAGAAAAATGAACAAAGTATTTTATAGCCAGCCAAAAAACAATTTTGTTTTAAATATTGGTCAGAAGCCTCCCGCTTACTTTGAAGGGGTCAAATACCTGTCACATATGAGCCTTTTCTGAGGCAGTTGGATGGATTTAGATGACCTCAGGGTCCCTTCTAAACTGTCTTCTGTGACCCTTTGACATTAATCTCTGTTCTAATGGTCTGATCATCAATTATCACCGAATAAAGGAAGATGTCATTTGATAATACTGCCCTGGCTGCATTTGCACAGGCTTCTCCTTAGCCCTCACCCCTACATTGCTACGCAGGAAAAGGATCTAGGGCACATCTATGTTGACATTGGTTACCATTGGGCATCACTGGGGAGCTGCTCTAAGTTATTTTGAGCCTGGGTATGTTGCTGCACTGCCCTGGAGCCCTGAGAGAACACAACACCCCTTGTCTGCCCAAGTCTTGGCCCTCCCCAACACACTGAATGGGAGCGGACGAGTGCGGGTGCCTCCCTCTGGCCAGTGGTGTTGGAGGGGACCCAGGTCTGTTGTATCCCTGCCTTGGGAATCTTGTGGGGTTGAGGTGGGCTGGGGCCCAAGCAGCCATATGGCTATCTCTCCTCCCAAGGTAGATCTGGTAAAGCAGACAAGGGACTTCTTCCCTGCAGCAGAACAGCAGTAATTTGAGAGCTGTGCTGGTCGCACGTACGTGAGGAATAGCTTCTGTCTTGGTCAGAAGACCCCAGCCAGTCCCACGTCTCTCTCTTCTTATGAAAATATGGTCCCCAGCTCTGCTTCTCCTCATGGAGAGGGCTCACAACAATGGCAGAATTCTTCCCTGCTCCATGAGGTTACTCCTTTTTCCTCTCCTTTCTGCAAGCTGTTGCTTTTATATTCATATTGTCAATGCTTGCACTGCATAAAATGTGTTGGAGTTTTTATAATCCTAAGAACACACTTTGTTTGCCCTAACATTTCTTGATTGCTTTCTTCCACTGTAATTGAAGAAAACTTGCATGTAAGATCTTCAGCATAAAGGTGACAAAGCTGGCTTAGAAACAGCCAAAGTGCCCTGGGGCTGCCTGGTCAGAAAACCCGCGTGCTGCACCAGGACAGCTAATACTCAGGCACATAACCTCTTTGGCAGCTTCTGTGGATCCTGAGGCCTGAACTCACTCCGGATTTGTGCAGCACTCCTGGTGAGCCTTGCCACTGAGACAATCATCCTCCTGCAAGAAACCACCACGAGTTGGCCTGTGCTCTGGTGAGCGAGCTTCTGCATTTCTTAAGCAGTTATCCTCAGTCAGACCTCGTTTATACAAATGTTAGTACAGAGTTCACAATAACAGAACGCTAATCGACCCGGAGTGTGTATTTGATAAATAATAGATGGGAATAAAGTATCAATGAGTGGTGTCTGTAGCAGACATCTGTTTTCTTACTGGCCTGCAGCCATACCTCTCTGGGCTGGGATCTCAAAAGCCAAGAGAGGTCAGGCGAGTTCAGCCCTGGATGAATACAAAGGTGTGGATGGTCAGGCTAACAGGGGCTGTGTGCTGCTGTGAGCACCCGGGCTTGCTCTTCACCAGCACCCGACATCTGAAAGCAGAGGGAGCGATGGGCAGGTCCTTGGCCTCCTAGGGAGAGTCTTCTGGAAATCCTAAACCCACTGACAAAAATCGGTGTTTGCTGCATGTGGATTAGCAAGAGCTTCTGTTGCTGGAAGTTATGAGATACTCCAACATTTTTATGGGGTGCTGAATGGCAGAAAGGTGTCAGAGTTGCTTCTTGGCAGGCCAACAGCATAAACACCCAAACAAATGTAGGTCGGTGCTATTCCCAGGAAGGAGCCAAAGGTGCAGCAGGTTTTGGAAGGGTTTTACTAGAAAGGAAGGAGGCAGAGGCATGTTTTCACAGCGATAAAGCAGTTTCAGATGGAGCTACCTGATGGTAGAGGGACTAATCTTTGGCAGAGTGAGAGGAGAGCAGCCTGTGCTACGACCAGATGTGGGCTCGGAGTCTGCCTGATCTGTGGGAGGAGGCTTTGGTTTGTGGAGTCAGAGATGAATAGATGCAAAGGCCTTTCCTGAGGTAAAGAAGCAGTTTTTCAGTTATAGTTCCTTTCCCTTACACACAGCCTCAGTTGTGCCTTCTGTGCCCTTGAAATGGAGGAACTGGCTGTTGCAGGAGGCCACGGCAGTCAGTCCAACGTCCATATGTTGTGCATGCAGTGAGCAGAGCTGGAAACATCTTGCAATGCGAAAAACAGTGCCTGGGTTGCATCTGAGGGAAAACAAATCTGCTGTCCAAAACTAAACATCCTCTTTGGGCTTGGATTTCCCTCCTGTGGCTGCTTCACTTGGGGCTTTCCCTGGGCTGGGCGGAGCACTTGTGCTGCTTAGCTGCGCTTCACATGCTTTTCCTTTCTGCATCTGTCCTCTGCCATCCTCTGCTGTCCCCACTGCCACCAGCTACTCAGATTTCTTTCCCATCACAGAAGGCTACTTGGGAAACATCCCTTAGCCTTGGCACCCCTCGTCTCCCATCTGGTTATCTCCCTTCCCAGACCTTTGGCCTGCTGGTACAGCAGCTCAGCTGAGGCTATGTGTTTCCAGCCTAATGCTTATTTGTAGGGCAATGGATAAAACACCTGGCATCACCGCGCCCATCCAGCCTCCTTGGAGGAGCACTTTGGCTTTGTGAAGAAATCTACTTGTCTTGTCCAGCCAGGCTCAGTCTCTTGGGCTCTCCCAGCAAGGCAGGGGGATGTGGGAGATGGAATGAGGTCCCTCCAGCTTTTGGGTTTTTAGTGCTGCTTTCAGTGGACTAGCTGCAGCCTTGTTCCTGACGTATTGCTTGAGCTGAGTAATATCTTAAGTGATTCTGAATTGAGCTTTGCTGTCATAAATGAGGGCATGATGGCAGGGAGGGGTTCTGTTGTGCTTTGAATTAGCTTCTACTTCTGAATCCTCAATTACACTTGGGTCATGATTTCAAGAGTCCTTTTTTTTTCTTGCAAGCATTAATGCTGGAAATTGAGTTAAATTAGAGAGCTGAGAGTTGCATATAGAATTCTGTGAGTCCTTGTGCTAGGGATGTAGAAGGAGTGCCAAATATGATGGATTTCATGATAAAAACTGCAGAAAATGGCAGTCCTCTGTGTTGACAGCTCCTGGAGTGGAACAGAAATTGTGTTGATGTTATCATCTACTTAATTAGATGTTTTAAGCCCAAAAGACTTCTCTCTGGAGAAGTTATTGGCTGTGCCTGGTTTTAAGGGAGGGTTCATAAGTAGTATTTGGCCTCTGAAAAAGGCCAATTAGTCTAAAGAACACTTTAGCCAAAATGACAGAACATGAGCAATTGCCGAGGCAACGGGTTGCTAATGGGGGCTTTCAGCTGGTGTCTGTCTGCTTTAAAGCTGTCAGAAATCCTGTGTCGAGACAAGTGGTTCCTTGTTTCCACCTCCTTGGAAAGTCTGCTGCTCTCTGGCGTGCTCAGAAAGGTGGAAGTGTGGACATGGAACCTCGGTGAAGGTTCAGATCAAGCTCCAGGGGGCTGGTGGAGGAGAGTTACCCAAAGTTCCCTCAAACCTTAGGTCTGCCCAGTACTGCCATGATAAAACGCTTTCTCTTCCATGGTTTTTCATCTCCACCCAGCTCCCTGCAGGTCAGGAGTCAGCACTGTGAGTCCTTGTTGGGCACGGGGTCATCCTGCACCACAGTGGCTGGGCTTGCAGGGAGCAGCACTTCAGCATCAAAATTCTCCTTGAGTGTCTGACCCTGTTCATTTCTCACTGGAAGAGGTCAACATGAGGCACCTTCATGCATGGGGAGAGTTGGGCCAGAGCCCAAGGGGAGGAGGGGGGCAGGGAGAGTTTTGAGAGAGTTGGTTGCTCCTGGCTGAGCTGGGCATCGCTGGGAGCTGTGGGCCTTGGAGGTACACATATGGAGAGAATGCAGGTCTGCAGAAGTGGAAGGACCATGCCTAACAGAAACCTCAGGGCTGATTTCCCCTTCTTGGGGGTGAGAAAGCGCTACTGAGATCATAACCCAGGGGCAACAGTACAGAATCTGGGTGACTTAAGGAGGGTGTCCTCCAGGAGGGAAGGGCAGGTACAGCTCAGGTGGGCCCTTCGCCTTCCTGTGCCACTGTGCTTAGCTCCAGCACCTCCTGTTTCTTGTATTCAGGCCTAATCTTCCTTTAAATTCATCTTAATTATTAATGCAACACATCTGTCGAAATCATACAGGCTCAGAGTAAGGAATTAGGCTAAGGTTTTGGATATACTTGAAGTGTCTGCTGTGTTTCTAACACTGAGCAGTTTAAATGAAGAGAAGGGCTGTTTCGGGGCTTGGAGTCATCAGCTCTTTATTGAATTTCAGGTATAGCAGGGCTAAGTAAGATTTAGGAGATTGCTTTGCATGTGGGAGTGCCCTTCCCATGCCTATAGGGACATAAATCCCTTGGGGATGAGGTGTCCGTGGGGCTGGGGTCCCTGGAGAATGCTCCAGCCCCAGCTCTGGCCCTTGCCAATGGCCGACCATGTCCATCCCTAGAGATGGGAATACATTTTCAGGCTGCCACAGAGTTTTCAGGGCTTTTGTCTTTTATGAGTGAAAAACAGTGAAGTGTAAAGGTGGACAGCACAACCAAATCCAAATTGCACCTCCAAAACATTAAGGATTGAGCAAGAAGTACTTATATATGGCTGTGGAGTCCTAAATCCATGCTTAGGCTCCCTCAGTAGTCAGTGGAAACCTGGAGACGCTTCCAAAAAGTGGCTGAGGTTAGCTTCTCTGTGGAGTTGAACGTTAGGGGTGATACATCCAGACCAAAGTTAATTATCTTGAAAAGGAATTTATTTTGGGTGCAAGCAAAGCACGGTTTGGCTTGCATTCACACGTTGTCTGAAATCATTTGTCAACAATCTCCCATAATTAGATCTTGATTTAAGCTAATCACTCTATGCCTTGTTAACTCAAAGCGTGTATTTAAATCCCCAATGAACATAACAGAACACAAGCACATTAAGAGGAAATGTGAAATACTTCGGTGGCTTCACAAAAATACTGAAGTGAAATATTCAACCTTTTTTTTGCTGTGGTGAACATTGGCCATTCTTTCCAGTGGCAAAAACAGCCATTAATCAAATATCACGAGCTTTTGCCAAGCATGTTGCCAAGCTGGGAAATTAGTGAAAATTCCACTGTGGAAATGTGAAAGCAAAATGCACTGGTATGCTGGAGCGGCTTAAAGCCACTGCTGAAAAAGTAGTGCCACGGTGGCTGGGTTCCAATTTTCTATCATCATGACAAAAAGTTGTTTTTTTTTTTAAAAAGAGAAAAAACAGGCAGAAATTCCAGGACTGAGTCAGTTTTGCAAAAGTCACTTAGATTCCACCAGGGCTGAATTTGCAGCCTTGCTAATGTAATTAATGCCTATTAAGTGAGTGTGTGCCCTGAGCAGCTTAATAGGAAAATCTAATAACGCTTCCTACTCAAATGTTCCCTGCGAAATTGTTGAAGTGCTTTCGTGTATGTTTTCTGTAGCTAGCATTGTTTAATGGAAATGCTACACAAATTAGCATTAGGCCGTTGGTGAAGTGGGATCCTTAATTTAATTTGATTTTGCAGCCAGGACGCCAAGAGACTGCAGCTCTGGCCCCGCCGGCGTGCGGCCGGAGGAGCTGGGTTTGCGGCAGTCGCCTCTGCCGTGGCTCCTCGCGGCTCTCGCCTGCTGAGCGCGGGGAGCCCGGTTATGAGCCGAGCTGTAAATGGCATTAATGACGTCCTCGTGGAGCAATAGCCTGGCAGGATGGTCTCCATAAAAATAGGAATCCTGGGGCTGAGCAGGGTTTTGTTTTATTTTTTTTTTAAAGGTGGGTAATAAAAGAAGAAAATGGAAGGCTTGTGCCTTTGTTTTTGTTTGGCCCGATGGGCGGTGGGAACGGAGGTGCATATGGCTGGATAAAGCCCTGCTTGTTCTGCGGGGGCTGCTGCCTGCCCCCGTTGGTTTGCTGAAGCTGCTGTTGAGTTCATCTGGGGCTTTTGCAGCAGTGTTCAAGGGAGTGGGGCAGTGCCACCTCCCCTGCCCTTGTCCGCGTCCTGAGGTGGCCGAGGGGATGGCAGGGTGGGAGGACACACTCCTGGCTGTGGGTGCGTGTATCCGTACGATGCCTGCGCTGTCTTGGCTTTACCTGCAGGAGTGGAGCTGCAGGGAGGGCAATGCTCCCACCCACTCCAACGGTGAAATCCCCGAGAACAGGAGCTGCTTCTCCTTTCTACACAGCCTCCTTGGTCAGGGAGCTGGCTGGTCTACAGGGAAGGATGCCAGGGCTGGTAAATGCCCTAATTTATCCTCTTCGTTACAAAATCAGGGTGGCAAATGCTGATGCTGGATGAGGGAGATGCGGGGATTAGCTCAGACTGGGGTGCTGCAGCCACGTTGTGTTCAGTCTCAGCAAAATGTTAACTGAAAAGGCAAGGTTTCCTCCTCTTTTAGTTATTTCTTTTCTGGAGAGAGGAAAGGATTTGTGGGAATACAGCAATTTGTTTAGGAAAATCAGGGAGGCGGTGCAGCCTTCCTGCAGTACACGTGCAAAGCAAAAGGTCTGCCTCTCTCCTCCAGCTGCTGCTTTCCCAGGAGGAAACTGCCAGGCCGTGGGTTCTTAAATTTTTCATCATGTGGGCAAAGCTGGAGAATTTCTTCAGAGCGGGCTGATTAGTTCTCTCCCAAGCACCACTTTGTCCTCTGGGTCTCCTAACGCCTGCAGTCCCTCTTGCAGTGTTGGATGCTTTGCAGATTAGCACGAGGTTCAGGGCTCCTCCAGGAGCTGCTCCTGGTGCACGGCAGCCTCGTTGTGCCCCAAGGATGGCAGATTACTCTGCTGGGCAGCTGTCTCCCGCTCTGCTGCCCCCAGAGCACCAATGTGCACGCAGGGAGCGAACCCCAGTTTGTCCAGCCAGGATCCAAGGCAGCCCTCAGCCCAGGGTAGCCAGGCTTGATTTGGGTTTAATTGGGACTTCCCCTAAACATGTTCATAGGTGGGGGAATTCTGATGCAGGTGGGACTTTCTCCCTGGCTCAGACAGCATCTGAACAAACTGAAGCTAAATTGAGGGTGTTGGTGTGTGAAGGCAGGGGAACAATAAGGCAGATGATTTGGGCATTTTTCAATGGAAATTGCTTTTAACAAAAGCAAAAAACAAACAATCAAACAAACAAAACCAACAACAACAACAAAAAAAACATTCTGCCTGCTTGTAAAGCAATGAACTTTAAATCCCAGCATCCTCTGAGTAAGGCTCCTAAGCAGTGGCTACTTTGACCAAAAGTCATCAAATAAGGAAATGAATAGATTTCTGCTATTGCAAAGGAAATAAAGCAGATCTCAGTTCCTGATACTGTGGCATCTGAAACACCTGTAGTTTATTGGTACTTTTCCTGTTGAAGCAGTTTTCAGAAGTTGTTGGGCTCATTTCCATTTTAAATTAGAAGAACTGAGGCACAGAATGGGTTTGGACCTTGCCCCAGATCGTAAGGTGAATAAATGATAATCTGGGGCAGAACCCAATCTTTTCGTGCTTCAAGACCAGGGCAGTGCAAGACTCAAGAGGACCCCAGCGCCCATCGCTTGCGGTGCAGGCTCTGGGCCTGTGAGCAAAGCTCCCAGCAGCAGGGCCACGTGCCCCTCCCGATGGTTAACCCAATGATTTATACGCTCACTGGAAGGCCCTGCACACAGGCAGATCTGACAGTAATGGTGCTTGATAAAATTATTCCGTTTGCTTGATCTGGTAATTGATGTTAGCAGCTTCATGCCTGCACGGAGCGTGTTTTCATATTGTCAGCACAAACCACATGGAAGCAATCAATGAGATGTTGGGTCCTCAGCAGCAGCAGGGGCAAGAGAACAAGCTGTGTTTCTCCTGAAGGATTTTGTTCTTGTTACCTGCAGATACAAACAGGTTGGGATTCCCCTGCTCATGATAACCCTTGGTCTAGGAGCAGCATAAATGGGGACTTTGTGAGGCCAGTGAGCCTTGGCTTTCTCATGCCTGTGGTGTTGCTGTCTTGAGTTCTCCTCCTTGGTTGAATATTGACAACCAACTAAATCTTAAATCCACTTCTGTCTCATGGGACATCGTGTTGCCTTTGAGAAGGTGTTTATGAGCAGTGGGGGTGGAGCAGGGCTGGCGGCTCAGAGCAGCGTGTTGTGGCAGCATGCATACGTCATTGCTGGTGTCATGTGGGCATTCCTGTCCCTGCCACGCATCTCCTGCAGACATGACATGGATGCAAAAACCTCCTGTCTGCAGGGACCTCTGAGTCACTTCCATAAATAGGGAGATAGGAAAGTTGCTGCTCAAGAGGAAAATTAATAAAAGCTGTTGGCTGGGTTGGTGGGACACGGCACCAGCTGCATCCCAGCAGGAGCACGTGGTGGGGCTGTGGTTAGGGCTCTCCGAAGAGAGGCTGTTGTTGTTTGTCCTTGTGCAGGTTGCAGCTGGATGTCCTGATGCAGGGTCTGGAAGCTGTCATGGTCTGAGTCTCGCTGTGATCTGGGGCAGGGAAGCTAGAGGTAGAGGACTGAGATGAAAGGTGGCGAAGAGGAGACAAAGTGGAACATTCTGCTGGTTTTTATCTGCAGCAAAGCCCCAGCCTGTGTGTGCTGTTTGAATTTGTCAGATGTTTCTGTCACAAAGACCTTTTTCTGTAGGGACAGCATCTGGGTGATGCTGATACAAGCAGGAGTTTTGGATTTGCGAGGGGCTATCTGGCTTGAATCAAACAATGAACCACTCTGAAACCCTGCCCAAAACACAAACGAAGCCTGCAGCATGTTAACAAGATGAGAAAGTCTGTCCAATTCGTGTAATCTGTTCCAGGCTCCCCTTCCCTTCCAGGTGTTCATCTGGGATCACAAGCCAAAACATCCTGGGAGAGGCTCCTGCTGTCATGTCTGTGGCCCATCTGATAAGGCTCGCGCCCCGGAGCAGGCATGCTGCTGCAAGGCTCCTGCTCTGCCTGGGCCAGGGACAACAGGCTATGGCTTCGAGGCCAGTTCTGGAGTGCAAATGTAAAAATGTGGGTTGTGTCAGCCAAATGCCTCGCCAGTTGTAATGCATTTGACCTCATAGATCTTCTTCGAGACACATGCTTTGTTTCACAAATAGGCAACACCTTTTCTTGTCCAAAGCCACACCAAAAGCCCACAGAAGGGTTCAACCCAGAGAGCAGCTTCTGCTGGGGAGCCTGGCGGGGCAGACAAGGGGGAACAGGGTGGTGAGTACGGCAGAAGCCTTGTCCTTGGTGGCCTGTCGGTGGTTGCTGGGCATCACTGGGGTTTGGACTGTCCAGTGTCCCAGACACAGCTACAGCCCGACTCAAGGGACTTGTGCCCAGCAGCCTGGCTTTTCTTCTTCCATTGAAAACACCTCAGTCTGACTTTTCAGTGCTTCTCTAAATTATCTGTGTATTTTCCTACCAGCACCGTGTGTACTTGCATTTTTTTTTTTTCCCAAAGAGCTGAATCTAGTCACTTTTTTCCTGCAGGCTTCAGGGGAAACGGAAAGGTACTTAACTTATGTTTTATTCATTGCAGTCACTATCTCTTGTTAATTTACTTACATTATTTACAGAATTTTAAAGTATTTTGTATGTCAGGCAGCATCCCAGGCCCTATAAAATGCTAATTTTCAAACTGTATCAGAGGCAAACATCTTTCCTGGGCCTCTAGATAGACAAAGGGTCATCCCCATTCTTAATTTATTTTTCATGATTCTATATATAAATGCAATAAAGCCTGCTTGAATGGCAGATCTCAGGCAACCCACTTCTCCATGCAGTTAAATTTTATGAAGGTCCATTGTGATTGTGTTACTGGTACAATAAATTTCATTCTTGATCTAGTGCCCTTAATTACTGAGGATGACCGAACCTGATTTAAGTACAGAAATAACTATCTTGGATCTTTGCCCTACGTGGGAATGGAACAGAAGGTTCAAAAAGTTCACGTAACTTTCAGGATAGAAACTGTTTTATTTTCACAGTTGCTTCTTTGCACTTCCTGATTTTATTGAGAGAGGAAGTGGGGGGAAACCCAAACCCCAGAAGGCTCCTAATGTTTTAGGTTTTAATCTCTCGTCCGTGAGCTCTCAGCAGATTGCTGCTATTCCCAGCTTTGCCTTATTTGATTTTTTCCAAGTGCGGGGACAGCTGACACCATAAAAATGGGCAATACATGAAGATTTAGGGAAGTACTTGGTCTAAATCACAGTGACATGCCTCACCCTTGTGTTTCCTGCTGGTCAGATGTCTCTGAAGGTTTAAGGCCAGTCATTACCTCCCGTGTGGCCTGGCAGAGTACGGCCACATGTACGAGGTCACCATAGCACATCCCACGAGCCCCCCTGCTCGGTCACACCTATTGTCACTGGTGTTTGCTGCACTTCTCCCAGATGTCCCTTGGGTGCCCCGGGGCTCCTCTGCCAGCCACCAGGACATGGGTGGTCTCACCGTAACGGGAGCAGGGCTCACCCAGAGCTTACAACGCAGAGCACACCTCTGCTCTGCCTGAGCTCTGCCTGAGCAATGCCTACCTCTTCGTCATCGTCTCTCCAGCAGTGATCCACCAGCACGTCTCTGTGGGTGGATCCTGTGCTCCATTTAACTCTGATCTCATCACTGTGCGCTCATTTCTGTTACATCCCGTGCAGGAACTCCTCTGTGCAGCTGGATGCTAGATTTGACCCAAGTGACTTGTTTTAAGGAAAATTTTCCTCCTCAGTGTCAGGGCAGTGGCTCCACCATTTTCTATGGGTGACATGTCAAGCAGAGATCAGGTTGTGATAAACAGTGACTTAAATTAAAACTTAGTTTGAAGGTGGCATTGTTTGGCTTCTGCAAGAGAGGGATGCGCTTCTGTTAGTGCCGCTGATCAAAAATACTGGCATTCACCAGTCTTTGAACCTGAGAAACAAAGCAGGGCATCCAGTTGCAAACATATGGACTTGGCAATCATTTTTCAGTGCTTGTAGTTTCATGAATGTCTCAATATTTTCCAGTAAATGCATCATGGTATGTAATGTGTGCTGGCTGAGTTGCCTCCTCAGTTAAATATGCAGGGCTTTATGGGGTGGATGGTCCTGCACAGGGTAGAGCAATGCACCCTTGGCCTTGTTGCCACCTTGAGACCTAGTTCCAACAAACCCATGGATGTCCTTCACCTTCTCTTCACCGTATGTAAGGCCACCATCATCTCCAAGCGTTCACTTTGGGGTGGCTTGAATACTCCTTGTCAAATGTTCTCCCTTCTCCCCAACCTCAGTTTGTCTTTTCTTCCACTGTGAGGTGAGAAAATATTCCCTGTGGGTTTGGCAAACACACACCATGTGGCCCTTGCCAATGTTGGCTGCACATGAGTAGATTAATCCATCAATTTCAGAAAGGAACCTGCTCATTCTGTGATGTCACAGCCTGGCTTGGGTGACACCAGTTAATCTTCACAGGAACTACGGTGGTGCCCTGGGCAATGTCTGGCTAAAGCAGAAGGAGCACGTTGCTGAACAGAGGAAGGAAAAGATTCTCTCCAGATAACAGCATGGAAAAAGAAATAATGGAAACTGCGTGACAGGCTAAAGGAGCTCTTCATGTGCTGGATGTAGTATTTGCCTGTGTGTGGCAGGGATGTATTCTTTTCTGCAGGATGAATAATATCCAAGGAAATGCACTCTGAATTGTTGGGTGTGTGCAGATACGAGAGCAAGAGATTGCTTTTTCTAGATGGACTGTAATTATAAACCCATGTGGCTAGAGGTAAACGAGGGGGACACGTACTTTTTCTGAGGGCTACTCTGGAATGTTTCTGGATGCCAGAAACCTGTTTTATACGCATGTAAGCTAATGTATTCCCATCTGATCATTTCCATTGCACTTCCTGAAGTGTATTATCCTTCCAGGATGTAATTTGCTTTAGTGAAATTGTCATTTTTATTCCTAAATAGCTAGCGACCACTGGGCTAAAGACAGCTCTTCAGAAAGTGACCTTGAAGATCACACAGCATTACCAATGCCTTGTTTAAATTGCAGAGAAATGTTAGGACTGCATAATAAGATGTTGATTGTCAGGCTGAGCAAGCAAGCTGAGATGTAGATGATGTTGGGAACTACTGCTTTGCTGCCTTTGCCTGAACTATGCAAAATGCTTTTCTCAGTTCTCTCTTTATCTGCTATCTTTTCCTCTGCAAGCTTCCTGGAGATAACTTTCAGCTCTTCTTGGACAAATACTGCTCAAAATAAATAAGGGAGGCAGAGGGAAAATGTTTGTTTTATACTTCAATGGGGGACCAAAAAAAAAAAAAAGAACACTTTAGGTAGGCTGCAGCTGGGGACCATTGTTCCTTTGTGGTTTTGCATTGATTTCTTGTGAAATCAAATGTTAACTAATGTGTAGCAACAATGAAAGGTGTTTCCTTCTCTCGCTGGTGGGTTTTCTGTGCTCCGAGAACTTTTAAAATTATTTCCAAAAACACTGGCTGGAAACGTAGAGAGATCTGTGGGAAAATTGAGTGTAACAGTGTTCCGCTGTTCAGGGGGCTTCTCCCCCAGACAGAGGGTGCAGCATCTGTGTCCAGCAACCTGCCTGAGGTGTCTGAAAGTACCAGCAATTAAATACCCACTGAACTCTGGATGCAAAACAGCATGGAAATAATGTTGCTAACTTTTTTTTTTTTTTTCCCCCCTTAAAAATCCTTACTATTTTAAAAGCTATTAACAAATACTCTCTTTTAAGACAATTATTCTCATTCTTGCCTTATTGTTGTTTTGTTTGTTGTTGCTTTTTTAACCTCCCCCTCCTAGCACCCACTGAATGCTTTGTTCCAGCTGGCAGATTTCATCTAAATTCTGTAAAACGCACCTAACCCACGTACTCTGTGCTCTAGTGCTCAGCTCCTAAACTGCCCTCCAGCACTGCTGCTGTATACCATGCTCTGATGCATCAATCCCATAATATTCTGCTTCTCCATACGTGCCCTGCCTGCAGTGCAGGCTGTTGGCAGGGTTATCTAGGTGCACCGTGCTGTAGGAACAAGCTCCCAGCGCTCACCCTCCTGTAGTTTACGGCTGTCACTGCTCTGGCAGGGAACAAAAGGATCTGACCTTCCTAGGGACCAGCGGGGAAGTTACTAAATAACCAAGCCCTCCCCTCCCCAAAAGGCTGTAAATTGTGCTGAAATAGTGGTTTCATGATATGCCAAATGAGAAGCTGTTGTAGGCCACTGAGTGATTGTTAATTGGAGAAGCACCAGAGGAAGTGCTTTTACCCTGGAAAGCCCCGAGCGTGAAGCCTTTACCTGCTGCTTGCTTGCTCTGGCTGAGCAGGGTCCAAGGGTCCGGGCTGGGACAGCTCTCCTCCTGGAGATGCAGAGATGGATGCAGAGCTGCCACCCAGTTTTCGAAAAGCTCAGGGACAGCTCAAGGCCTTGTGGGACCGAGGTGGGAGGGACCCAGGTGCTGGGTTGGAGGTTGTGCAGCGCAGGAAAGGCAGCAAAAATCCTCTGGATTTTTGTTGGTGGGTTCTGGGGACAAGTCCTGTTATCTAGAGATGAGGACAAATGGAGGAAACAACTCTGTTCGTTGAGAAGAACGTCATAAATGGTTGTGAAACATGCCTCCAGCCCACAGGCCAACCAAGCAGATTTGTGCCTCCAGTCCTGCAGCTTTCTCTCTCTGCCTTGCATGTCTGAAGGAGGCAGGACAACAAGCACCACGGCAGACTTCTTTTTTCCCTTGTGTAACTTTCATTACACACCATAAAAACTCCTCCTCTTTCGTGTGGGGTCCTTCCAAAAAGGCTCTCACATGCTGTTTCCCCCCCTCTTTGTTATTTTTTCCATGCTTTGACATCATTATGTGAAGGACATTTTTGAGCTCCTAACTGTGGAAGAAGTGGTTCTAAGCCAAGGTGTACTGCTAAAGAAAAAAAAAAGAAAAAAAAAAAAAAAAAACAAGAGAGAGGTTTTCCATGGCTCCATGTGAATGCAGCCAGCTTGGTTTTCTGTAGCCCCAACTTTACAGGAGGGATTGCTGAAGTCCTACCCTGAGGTCACCAAGCTGTGGGAAGTAACACGTGGTTGCCCAGACCTGTGGTTTCTCCCTCCCCAGCCAGTAAGGTATCAGTGCTACTTTTCACACCACTGGGGAATGACCCTAATTAGGCTTATTAAAGTGAGTTCTCTATTAATTGTGTGGCCATGATCCTACAAACACCTCTGCATGTGTAGGAGCGTTATTTATGCTAAAAGAGCTCCCTGCTGGGGTCAGCGAGGCTGAATCCATGCTGCAAGCTGAGCGTGTGGATTGGGCCGGTGAGAACGAGGTGTGTGTCGAGACAATCACAGCACTGTGGCGTAAGAGAGGACTTTCTGAGCACCGATGTGATGTTGTCTGGAGATGGAAGCAAGAGTTTCATATAAAGTAAGAACTGAAGCATCGATTTTCTCAAGTGAAAGCAGAATATATATATATATATATATTTCATTTCAAGAAAAAGATGAGTTTTACTCCATTTTACACCTTTTTCCAGTGGCTGAGCACCACTGGTGTCCTCAGAGCACCTTAGCAAGTGCTGCCACTGCTGCAGCGTTCAGCTGCACAGCCCGTGCAGCTCCCAGGACCGTTCTGCAGCGCATGCAGGAGGAGCTTTGCTCACGGGGCATCGGCAAGAGCAGCAAGCAGCGTGGAGGCTGGCTGGCGTCTCACACAGCTCCACCACCTGGACGTGCTGCTCCTGCCCTCTTTGGTCCCGTGGAAGTGGGTGTTGACTGCAAGAGCCGACAAGGGGCTTGAAGCGGTGCCAAGCCCACGTGCATCCACCTGACCTGTAAATAACACTGGCCTTGCGCCCTCCGGGGCTGGCGCTCTGTCTTGGCTTGAGATCAGGTGTCCCCTGGGGACAGACAGTAGCTTGTCTCTGTCACTGAATGCTTCAGTGAGAGCACTTTTCTTCATGCAGCTTCTGAGCCTTCTGCTTGTCAGGTCGGTGACACTGGGCTGTGATCTCCAGGAAAGGCCCCGGGTGCACTCCTTTGTTCTCTGACTAATTGGAGCCCTCAGGAAGGAGATGTGCACCGTGGACACAAGCGTGCTGCAGGTTCCATTCACTGTAGCACGTCCTGTTGAGGATTTCCCAAGCTTCGCTGCTGCCATGACTCACCGTGTATTTTCTCCTCTGGGCTAAGGTTCATTAACTCAGGAATTAAACTTATTGCTTCTTTAGACAGTGGCCATGGCACAGCATTCCCATGAATTTCTTAACAATTCCTGGTTTTGGTGGTTCTGATCTATTCAAAAGCCTGGTTTTGAATGTGTTGGAGTTGATGGAAAGAGTTCAATTGACTTTTTAGGGGAAGATTGCTTCGGGCCATTCATGAAGAAGTGGCACCACCTGAAGATGTTCCTTAGAGAACTTCCTCCCTCCCACTGATTTCACAGGACCTGAAGAAGCGGGTGGCCTGGCTGGGCAGCAGAGCCGCATGGGTCAGGGAACGTCCTCGGGCCCTGCCAGGACCCAGCACGGAGCTGGATCCGACCAGTGGCCGCTATCGCAAGCGCAGCACTGCCATTTGCTGCAGAGATCCCTAATGAGCCAGGAGCACTGGAATTTTTCCAGCGCGTCGCCCCTGTTGGCTGCCCTCCCATTTGGTCATGCTAAATGGCTAGGTAAATAGGTCTTTCATGAAATCTAACACCCGCCCTACCTAATCCCCCTTGCCTTCAAACTGTGGGGCTAATCAGTTGTTTTGACATAACAGGGATCCAAATTCTATAAGGAACATGGCCAAGAAAAGTTCAAATCCAAGACCAAGATTAATGAGAACTTCAAAGAAATTTACCACCAAATGTTACTAATTTAGTACACCCTGTGTTTGAAACCAATGACCTAATTGGAAACTATATTCTTTAAAAGCCATTATGCCCCAGCTCCTTAGTATTCGGGAGGTGGCTTCTGAGATCAGAGTAGGTTTATGTCACTTGGTAGGACGGGATAGTGGGTTTCCACTCCCACCTCCCTAAAACTCGGATGAAATATCCTGCTGTTGACTGTATTAGGTGATCGTGGTCCTAATGCACAATAAATAACAGATTCTGAATCAGACAAACAATTTCCTTCTGCTCTCCAATAAGTGAGTATAATATTACAAATCCTTTAAAGCTGGTTGAAGCAATGAAAGGTCTGATTAACTTTGCTGTCACGTTGCCAAAAAATCAGCACATTAAAAAAAAAAAAAAGTACTTAGCATAAAAATGTACATTGTTGTACAGGGCTGCCAATCTGTCTTCCCGGAATTTCACCAAGGTCTGCAATGAGTGTGTGTGCAGCAGTTGATCCTGCACTTGGCTGTGGATTTGGGACAACATGGGGAGAAAAGAAGATCTCCAGCCCCATAGCGAAGACCCATCAAGCTGCTGTGGGGTCTGGCATGCTGTGGTCACACAAATGTGTCACACCTTCCTCCTGGCACTGCCACAGACTTGCATCTGTTCCTGAAAGCATCCTGCTGCCACTTGTCCTGCATCGCAGCAGGCTGGTCCTCAGCCTGAGAGCTGGGACAGAGGGACCCAAGGGGGAAAGCTGGGAGCCTTCCATATCGTTGTAACACAGAACTGAGGAATGGCTGGGTTGGAAGGGATCTGACAGCCCCCCCCAGCCCCATCCCCTGCTGGGGGCTGGCTGCCACCCCCCAGCTCAGGCTACCCAGGGCCCATCCAGCTGCAGGTGAGACATGTCCCTCCCTGACCTTACCCTGCGCTCACCTGAAAGGTAGGGCAAGGGGGAACAGCTTTAACTAAAAGAGGGGAGATTTAGGTCGGATTTGAGGAGGAAGTTCTTTACCCAGGGGCGGTGAGGCCCTGGCCCAGAGCAGCTGTGGGTGCCCCATCCCTGGGGGTGCTCCAGGCCAGGCTGGGTGGGCCCTGGGCAGCCTGATGTGGGGGGTGGCAGCCAGCCCCCGGCAGGGGTTGGAACTTGATGATCTTTGATGTCCCTTCCAACCCAAGCCATTCCATGACTCTAATTCTATGATATGAGATTTTTGACTGAAACACAGGCTCTGAGCTGCTGACCTGCCACTGTGTGGGGGGATCAAGGGGCTTCTCTGGGGTTAGTGGAACAGACCTGCCCTTCTCTGAGGATTTTCCAGTAGTTTGGAAATAGCAGTTTGTTTCTAAAGCAGGTTACATGATGTCTCAGGCTAATAACCAGTGTTTTCTTTTCCTAAATTGAAGTGGAAGTCCTCCTTTCTGTCTGACTTAAATGCACTGAGCAGTTATCGGTTCAAAAATAATTAAAGGAATGGGAAAAAAAAAAAAAAAAAAAAAAAGAGGGCTTGACTGGGCTGGAGCAATTTGATTACATTCAACCTGTAAGAAAGATTCCTTGTTTCCACAACAGTGAAATTTTGCCAATAGCTGCTTGGCTAACATCAAGGAAAGTTTTTCTTGGGTCATATTCAGAAGAGTTTAAAAAAAAAGAAAAAGAAAAAAAGAAAAGAAAACCCAAACCCAATGGGCTCCTTTGTTGGGAAAGGAGCTGGCTGCTGCCCGGGGCTGGGTTACCTCATGCAGGTCGGGTATTCAGCCCGGTGGCAGCCCCCGAGGTGTGGGCACACGGAGCTGAGCTACGTGATTCCCCTGCACCGCTGTGCGTGCGGTGCCCAGCACATCTGCTAGGCATTCCTTAGTTTACTCGTGATGGCAATCCTTTCCTGCTGCGGTGCAGAAAGCGTCCCTACGCCAGGCAGTGCTGAAGCCACGCTGGAAGCACGCTGGAGTTCTCCTGCATGTGCTGAAGCGGGTCCTGGGGAGGGCTGGAGATTTAAGTGATTTCCTCTTTGCGGGCTTACAAGCCTTATGGGGTCCGTGCCACCTTAGGAGCTGGGCAGGGCTTGAAAAGTTTAAGTGCAGAAGAGACTATATTTCCCAGAAAAGGGAAATTTGTATTTTATAAACCCCTCAGTACCCATTTTGCTCACATCCATTTTATGATTGTAATTACTTAGATTACTTTTATTTTAGAAGATGGAAAACAATAATGAAAGGGTAACTAAATAAAGGACCTCAGAGAAAGAAGGAAAACACTGTGGTTTCTGTTCAAATTTTTAACCCTTCAGGAGGAGGAAGGGCTGGATCTCTTGAGGTGGAGGAACACTCCAGCTGCACCCAGACTGCTGAGGTTTCAGTCTGCTCTTTTCGGTGGAGCTTTCCTTCCCGTGCGTAGAGAAAGGTGAATGTCCTGTGTCTTCCTTGGGCTTAAACGAGTTGTGGTTCTTCAGGGCTCTGCAAAAAATTGGGCATTTTCTATATATTAAAATAGATATATAAATATATATATATAAATGTATAAGATTCTAAATACATATATATGTATATATAAAATAGATGTATAGTACAGCAGGTTTGTGCTGCTGCTGGCCCTTCTGGCAGAGAGATGTTACTGATGCATGAAGCTGCTTTGTCAGTGCTGGTCGGAAAGGAACGCTTTGTGTGTCTGCTCCATAACAAGTGTGTGCTCACACTTCTTTTATTATATGTAGATTTTTAGTGTGAGAATCAAGTTCTGAGTATTTTCTTCTGTACATTGAAGCGAGCACCCAAATGTTTGTGACCCCTAGGGCTCCCTGATGGGCTCTGAGTCTGAGCAATGATTTTCTGCCTTGAGCCATTAATTTTATGTATTTGAAGTCATCATTCTGGGGGTGGTGCTGTCAGGCCAAGGTCCTGTCTAGGTTCCACCACAAAGTCCAGCCCCACGGTCCTGCGAGGCAAGCTTTGCCCATTCTCAGCAATTATGCTGCATTTGTTCAGGTACAGTGGGTGAGCAGAGAAAGGCATCTCCAGTGCCTGCACCCTGCTGTAAGTGGACAAGTGGAGATTGTATTTCTATAAACACCTTTCACTGAGGTGATTGCTAAAATGAGAGTGTCTTGAAGCAGGGGCTGGAGGATCTGCATCTTCATAGACACAGCCCATCCCGTTTCCAAGTCTCATTACAGTGCTGGAAGATGCCCTTTCTTATTGCTGCGATACTAAAACCCCACAAAGGTCACAAAATTTGTTCCTTGCAGGATCTCCCACTGCACTGGTCTGTACCTGCACATTTGTGGTGCCTGAAGGTCAGAGCATCAGCAGCGTTGGCTGGATTGAGTTTGCTGAATTTTATTGACCCTTTTAGGTGTTTCATCCCCAAAAGGACATAGCATCCATTTCTGGCTCCCTAATGAGCCCTAAGGAGCAAGTGCCATGTGCCCTACACCCGCCCCAAAGTGCATGGCAAGCTCCTAGGAAAGCAGGCAGATGTACTGGGGCAATCAGAACGGGAATTAACATTGTGATATGTTGCCATGGTAATCAAGTCCCAGGATTTGGCTAGGAGGAAAAGTGAGGTTGTAGCTAGTTGCTCATGAATTCCTCAGTAGGCTTTTCGATACTCTGTTTCCTTTAAATGAAATTGGAGAAAGACTTGCAGTTCATAGTGGGGATAAAAATTTTATGAAGCTAAATCTAGGCAGTGTTTTAGTGTCAGTCAGCATTAACCCACAGCATGATCACATAAATAATTGAGATCTCAAATACCCCAGCGCTCTGGGTTGGAGCCCTGGCAGCACTTGAAGGCTCCGTGGGCAGCCCAGAAGCTCAGGAGCCTGTTCCCAGCCAGCATGGGCATCCTGGGCTGGCCTGAAAATGCCCAGTCCTGCACCCTACCCCTGTCCTGCCTCCTTGCAGGATTTCTGGTCACAAACAAACGCGAGCTAAATCTGACTACTTTCCCGTGGCTTGGAGCAGGTGATTTAGCTGCTCGGGGGGATGTTTGCAGCTCTCTGGAAGGCCAGGCCCCTGCTCATCATTTGCAGCTGTGGTCAGCAGAATGGGGTTTGTGTGTGGGAGCTCAGCTCTGCCCCTGCCAGGCATCCAGGTATGGGAGAAGGATTGCAAGGCTTGGTTGTGAGGATGACAATGGATTTTGAAAATGGAGAATAAATATATATATATATATTTGAATCTTTTTGTACAACCCATGCCTGAGTTCCCCTTTTACTTCTACTACAAGATTAGATAGAGTTGACTGAAAATTAATTAAAGATAATGATAAAATTATTAATGTTTTGAGCAAAAATAACACTAAGAAAAGGAATCTGGTCCCAAGTTGTCACCAATTGTGATATTAATTATTCTGTCTTTTTTTTTTTTTCTGCTTTTCTCTTCCCATTAATTTTCTGCTTTCTTCTCCCCTTTTCAGAGGTAAATGGGGAAGCAAAAGGGCCAGAACAGACATGTGGGCTGCAGGGCAGCAGGAGAAGAAAATGAACAAAACCAAAGCGCACAGAAGTGACAGCTTTGAAGACTTTCAAGGACCATTGTCAGGGAGAAAAGAAAGAAGATTTCTTATGGCAGTGAGATGTTCTACACTGAAAAAGAGGCAGGGATGGAAAAAGCAGACTGGGGAGGAAGGAAGGCCCTGAGGAGACCTCTTCCCTCTGCAGGACTCCCATCCAGCAGCCCATCAGTACAGCCTGCAGCACAAGTAAGGGCTGGGGTGCTGCAGCCAGTGAGTTTCACGGAGCTTGAAGGCTGGTGGCCCATCCCCAGAGCTGCATCACAGCTCTCTCTGCTCAGCAGGTGTTCCCATCGCCACTGCTGATTGCACCGCTTAAACCCAGCTGAGAGAGGGGCTGGGTTCCCTTCTGAGCTCTCACACAGCAGCTTGTTGGATCTCTGCTGAGGTGCCTGGCCACATCGAGGGCTTTCCTCCTTACCAACTTCTGCACCTGCTTCTCAGATGGTTTTGCAGTGAATCTGTGCTAAATCAAGAAAGGCTGTGTCCTGGAGCTGACTGTGCAGCTCCAGACCCCTCCAGCAGCCAATCTTTTGAAAGACACTGGAGAAACCTCTTTGGGGCCCCTACAAGAAGGAGAACCAGTGCTCTGTGGAGGTGAGAATGAGGCAAGGAGCTCTGAGCAAGCAACCCCTGGGGAGCAGGAGGCCCTGATGGACCTCATGCTGGAGGAGGCTGGAGTAAGGAGAATGTCTTCTGGGGGGCTCCTGGCTTTGCACTGAGGTTCATTGTGAGACTGAGGGCCTGGGCACTTGGGGCAGCTGAGGATGACAATAAAATAGGTGTTAATGGCCACCGCTTTTTATTGACCTTCCCTCTCTGCAGAGGGGAATTTCCACTGCTGGAGGTGGGTGGTAGGCAGTAGCCCTCTGTTGCTTTGGCCTCATAAATGTCTTCTGTGGAGCTGCCGAGGAGGAAGAGGCAGCATGCTGAGCCTCCCTGCAGCCTTTGCAGAACTACGCAACTTGGAAGTCGTTCAGAGCTGTGTCTGAATAGGAGCCTTTGTAGGCACCACAGAGCCTGGTGATACACCAGAGCTTCTAATGGGGCGTGTGAGTTTGGGCGGCAGCATTTCATTGTGGAAGAAATCTCTGTTGCATGTGGTACCATGCTTCCCTCCAGAGCCATGGAGGTCTGAAGCACTGGCTTCGGTAGGCGTAGTTCTGATTTTTTGTTTTCAGCTGGGAACCTAACCTGGGTTATTCTACCCTAGGGAAGACACAAAACCTCCTGAACCTCAAGGCTTGGAGCCTCCCTCCTGCCCCAGCCCTGCTCACAACAGTGCTGCTGTATGCCCATGAGGTAAGTGATTCTGCTTGGCGGCCGGCTTCACACACACAGGGAAAATAAACACATGGAACGACTGCTGGCTCCTTCTCCCCGGTGCTACACTTGGGCTGGCTCCACCGTGGCACGTGAATAAAGCGTAAGGTTGGCTGCTGCCAGGTCGGTGGGTTGATTTCAGGGCTCTATTTTTTTGCAGGCTATGAGAAAACAAAAGTTCTAAAGGAAAGACATTTTTCTCCCTCCTGTGCTAAGCCAAGGCAGGCTCGTGTGATTTCTCGCTCAGCCTGGGCAGCGATGGGCTTCAGGCGCTGTGGGGTGCAGGGAGGGCCAGGGCGCTCGCGTGGAGCAGCCTTGCTCTTTGCGGCTGGGTTTGGGTGACTCCTAGAGCTGGTCAGATGTGGAAAATCACCATGTGGTGTCCCTGGTGGGAGTCTTTTCTGTAAGTTGTTTGCTTCTGTGGGCTTTGAAAAGAAAGTTGGGCCTATTTAAAATAAATACATCAGAAATACCCCCATAAACATTTATTTTTCTTGTTTCAATATTTCTTGATAACTGCTTAAAAACGTTTTCCACTTTCAGTAGAAATGTGAACAATTGTCAGAATCAATCGTGATAATGCAGATTTAAATGCAGATTTACTAGGAGTTTATATATATATATATATATTTTTTTTTTTTTTGGAGAGCTCTTCCATTTAAAAGCTTGCACCTCAGATGTTTGCTAGTTCAAAGCTGATGCTCTCAAATCCCTGACAGCATGTTCAAGAAAGGGCTGTTAACAACTCCGAGGTTGGGTCTGACTCAAATTTCCTGCTAGGGACTGTGATGCAGAATGTAAATAAAATAGTGAGAAATTAAATGTCAACAGAATACAGCGTTGTTTAAGAACAATTCTAAATTAGACAAAAGTTTCCCCAAAACTCTTAATGACCTTTTCTAACAAAGACCCCCATTTAGGTAAGTTTTTCTAACTTTTTTTTCAAAAGAGTGAAAATAAACTATTATAGCCCAAGAGGTAGCAATATGCCACTTCAGCCAAATCAACTAAAATTTCCAGCTTAAAAACAAACTATATTTTACTGAAAGAATTAAAACTTCCAAAGGAAATATGAGCTCCAGCTTCTTCAGAAAGTACAAGGGGAGGGAAGAACCCCAACCTTCTGAATGCCTACTTCCAGCAAAAGCCCTCTAAAACAAATTCTCATTTCCCACAGGAATCGTTCAGATCTCCTATCAGCTGAGAAACGTTGTGTTTGGGCATTAAAACTAATTGCTAAATGTTCTTAACCAGAAGCAGGAGGCAGGCTGGGGAAAGGGAAACCTCTCTGGGATGCGTGCTGCCTCCCGCCTGCAACCGTTTTGGGTGTCAGAAACATCTGAGCAGGGATGGCTGCCCTGCAGTGCCAGGCTTAATGAGGCAGATCATTGCAGAATGACACGGCTCTGACGGTGAGCACTGCTCGGTGTTGAATCTTTATTACAGCACCCTCTGAGGTATTTGTTTTGGTCAATGCCTGGATGGTCACATCAGATCCGTTTGCTCTGTTCTGTGAATTAAAGTGGAATTTGGCATTAACGAAGGTCTAATTTTATGGTGGTGTTGTTAAAAGGGGGTAATACAAGCCTGGGAATACTGGCAAGGAAATAATCTTTGAGGTCCATGCCAGTAGTTAGCTCTCTGAACTAGCTCTGGTAAATGAGTAGATCAAACAGAACTTTGACTTGCAGCTCAAACAAAGCCACCACCCATTTTGCAGACTTCCATTAAGTTTTCCCCCCAATGCTTTTTAATTATGTCTGTTCTTCCCATTCCTCTAAGGAGGAAAACTGGCTTTGGGGGAAGGACCACGGTTCCTCCCAGTGCCATCTCTGCCAGCCAGACCTGGGAAGCACCTGAGACTTCAAAACACCAAAGCTCCTGCTGGGGGCTGCGGTGACCCAGAATTTGGAGCCTTTCTTCTGACTGTGCTCCAGGAGCTTCCTTCATTTGGCAGCTAGGCTTTGCAGAAGAGTAACGGGTCTTTTGGCTTTTGGTTTGCCGTGTAATTCATCTTGAATTGATGTAAACCTTTGTCAGTGGCAGAAATTAAATCAGACCAGTGTCATCCTAATGGAGACCACTGGGCTCTCCATCAGTGTTTACAAGCCAGGTCACTTCAGTTGCTTGCAGTCACATAGGTTTCCCTAGTTCAGGTGTGCTGGCCAGCGTGTGATGAGATAGACGGCTGGGAAGCCAAGACCAGTTTTGAAAGGTTATTTTGTGCTGCACCTATCTCAAGAACTTCTTTAAGGGCAAAGTAACTTCTCAACCCCTGATGGATGGCCTTTGGCTGAGCCTGGAGCACTTCAATTTCCACTATCCCCATGCCATGCTCTGAGTGAACTCTGGGATCTGGGACAACTGTCAGCTGGCTCTAGAAAGGGGCAGTGTGAGGGTGGCTACGGCCACCTCTCCGTGTTCGTTGGCCAGAAGTGGGAGGGTCTGAGCCAGTAACTAAAAATACAGCCTCATAGCCTTGGATGAAGGTATGTTCACCAGCAGGAGCTCCTCTGCTGGAGTCCTTGCATCAATCATAACACAAAGCCACGTGACGTGGGGGAAGGTTGGTGTCCTGCTGTTCCTTTCTACTTCTGCCAAGGCGCCTTTGTCTCACAAAGCCACAGCTGGCTGCAGCTGGAGCTGCCTGGGCTCTTCTCCCAGTCACATCTCCATCTCTCTGGGGGCACCACCACAGGGTAAAGAGGAAAAACTTTTTACAGTGGTCCCTGTGAAAGCATTCTGGTGGGTGGCTCAAGGCAGTAGGACATAGCCCACAAGGCTGGTGGGGACCAGCTCAGATGGACGTGCTGGCTGTTGCTTGATGGTTGCCAGTACTGAGGCTGAAATGTTGCGAGAAGACAGCCCTGATTTACAACAGGTTTGGTCAATGTTCTCTGCAAATCCTTTGCACTGTGCTCACATCTCTTCGCTTTCCCTCCAAGCTTGCCCTTGGTGTAAAAGGAGCTGGCAGGGTGACTCCAGGCATTACATCACAGGCATCCTGTTGCTTCAGACACCGCCGTGTGTTTAACTTGGCTAATGTTTCTTTCTCGAGATCGATGACTGCCCGTCCTGTTTGCCTTCCTCTGAAGATAAAATAACCTCCCTCCTGGGATTGGATTCCAGGTCTGGGCAGCCCAGCTGTGACAAAGGACAGGTGTGGGGCTGTGGGCAGGATGAGGCTGAGGAACCCTATGGGAGCTGCCTGTGAGATGCGCATCTCCATGAGGTCCCCATTAGCAGGGACTGCTCTTAGCCACGCTGCTCAGTGGGCTGCAGTGAGGGGGGAAATGTGAGAGGAGGGAACTGGAAAACATGTCTGTCTGTGGAAAGTGTGGAGCAGAGAGCAATAGATGTGAGGAAAGGGAAAAAGGTGAAATGTTCCAAGAGTTGGGTTAAAAATGGGCAATTTGGTGATGCACAACATATCATCAATCCTGTTCAGGCAGACTGTATTTCTGGTCTTGGCTGTGTGCCTGTTGCTCTTAGCTCTCTTATTTCTCGGTCTTGGTTGGGTCTGGCCCCACGCACATTGGAAAGATCCATCCCTGACCCCCACAGCTCTGCCCTGTCCCTGGAAGAGCTGAGCACAACCCCTGGGGCCGTGCAAACCAGCAGAGTTACAGCAAAAGACAACTGTGGGCTGGAGTGCCCCATCCATCAGTAATTCAAGCTGTCTTTAAACTTTGGTGATGGCTCTGCATGGCTGCAGTAGCTACAGTAACAGCCAGGGCTCCCTTGTTTACAGGAAGGACTGTGTCTGAGGAGACTGCACAGGAGGTGTTGGTTTCCAAAGCAAAATTTAGGAGGCAAAGCGGAGGTGGGTCATGGGCTGTGGAACTGGAAAGGGTCAGTGGCTTGGATGAAACATGGGCTCTCCTGGTCACCTGAGGTACAGTCACGGTTAAAACCCTATATAGATCAGGATATTGCTGTGCTAGTGTTAAGGACCAGGGATGAATCCAGAACTTGAGCTAGGACTGGCTCTCATGGCTGCACGGGCCAGGATGCTCCCCTGTCCTCTAAAACAAGGCTTCTTTAACCAGGTTAGAGCAGGTGGTCTTGCAACAATTATTTGAACAAATCCCAAAGGGAAAGCCATTAGTGATGTAGCTGCGACTTAATTTTTTCCTGCCCTACTGCTTATTTGGTGGTGGGATGATTCACATGACTGGAATACCACCATGGAGGGCTACAAGCTTTTTAGAAGGGATAAGCAAGGTAGGAGGGGTGGGGGGGTGGCCCTCTATGTTAAGAAGTGCATAGACTGTGAGGAGCTGCCCCTGAGTGACAGTCAGGAACTGGCTGAGAGCCTGTGGGTGAAAATTAAGGATGGGACCAATAAAAGGCAGCTGGTGGTTGGGGTCTACTACAGGCCACCTGATCAAGGGGAGCCTGTTGATGAGACCTTCTTGCTTCAGTTGAAGGAGGCATCGCAGGCACAGGCTCTCATCCTCATGGGGGATTTCAGCCACCCAGATATCTGCTGGGACAGCAACACAGCAATCTGCAACCGATCTAGGAGGCTGCTGGAGTCCATTGACAATAA
>VXAV01000213.1:85306-97949 GCA_013399715.1 Alectura lathami | reverse complement strand
ATTAAAGAACAATGCATCATTTGATCAATGCTGCCAAACAGACTTCAGTTCAGATAAGGTGGGAAGTAAAAATTCGTTGTTATTGGTATATTGACTGACTGAAAATCAGTTTTTTTTAAGCAAACTTCTTAAAATGATTAAAGCAGAAAGGCATTGCAATCTTTTACATAGCCTCCCTGGGCAATGTTAATATGAAACTTACATAGAAACACAACAGTACATGTACAAGAATACAGTATGTGTATAGATTACATCAGAAGGATTTACAGCAGTAACGTAGTCTGAGTGTGCATTTATTGGTAATAATAGAAACTTAAAATTGACTTTGTAACATTTCATAGTTCTAAGTATAAAAGCATAAATCTGGCATAAGGTGAAAAATATGACTCACAAGCATATTTCTGAAAAAGTGTTAAATGTGTTTCATTTGTGGATTTTTACGTATTATAGGTATTTGATCCTCCATGCAGTATATTTTAATATGCTTAGGAAAACTTACAGCTGAATATAATTTGGTATGAAAGATCACCCATTTGAAAGTCCATTCATTATTAACTGTTCTCCATTTATTATTCTAGTCATCATATAACCAAGGAACTGAAAAAATTACTGCAAGTTCTAGGTAACCAGTCACAGCAAAATTAGTTTTCAGCATGCCGTGGGAAAATACTTCAGATGGGGCAGTCACAGTTTATCAGAGTCATGAATCCTACACTTACGAATAATTATATTTGCAGAAATTAGGACAGGTTTCCTAATAACCTGGGAACAAAAATGCCTGCAATCATGATTGCTGTAAGTTGCTTTATAAGTATTTTTTTAAAACCAGTTTCATTTTATGATGATTTATTCACTTCTGCTCACATGCACTGGCTGTACAAAGCCATTCTACAACTTCATGTCCTTGGTGGAAGAAGGATACAGCAGCTGTTTTCTCCAGGTCCTATTTCCATGATCCTACATCGGATGTTCTGCAAACTTGTGTACTTGGGTCTTAACACAGATGTAAGCAGAAGGATGCTGGCATGGCTTGTCTAAGACATGGCACAGTCAATATCATTGTGTAATGCAGAACCCTTTTATAAGCAATAATATCACTGAAAATATGATACCACATATTTTTTAATTTAACCCAAAATCAATAAGCAGTAGAGTGAAAAAGTACATGCAGTATCCCAGCACACTTACTTGATGTTATCTGCCTGCCCTTTTACATGAGCCAGAAGGAGAACCAGAACATTAACAAATAGCTTCTATTCTCACAGCTTGAAGCAGGGAAAGAATAACAAGTTGCGTAAATGGAAGCAGAAATATTAGATTTCATGTTAGCCCTTTTTATTCCCCCAACCCTATGCTTCTGAAGTGTTATTAGCAACAGAGGTAAGTAAAAGTGTTGTAAAGGTTTAGTGTCCTGTTATCTCCTGATTCCTCTGTCTACCTCAGTCACTGAGATTTTACAACTAGCTGTAAGGAGATTACTTCAAATCCTTCTTGATCACTGTGAGGAGTAGTTTTAAAGGGACCCTGTCAGGTGTTGCAGGCCCATATTTTGATCTGCCTTTTGCTGATATAATGTTAGACAGTTAAGTTTTAGGGAGTCTTTTTAAAAGCAATGAATTTGGCATGTCCTCCACCTAGGTTAAGGCCTAGTGTATTTGGTGTTTATATTCCTTAGCTGGCAGGATACTTATTTAAAACAAAATCTGTCTCTCTATCTTTTTGCCTGCTGTGAACTAACTTACTTTATGTTAAAGATTCCCAGTCTAGAAGTAAAAGAAAACAAAAAAAAAGTTACAGTGTTATGCTCAGTTTTTTTCTTTTAAGTAGGGAAGAGTCATCCTGCCATCACCAGCGTTTCTGCAGGACTCGTTCTGCACCCACCAGCTCCAGTAGTGTTTTAGGCACAAGCAAATAGGACAATGTCATTATCTTGGACACTCCCGCTCTCCACTAAAACCTGAAGAAACCAAATGGAGACAATGGTGTTTTCAGACATATTTTAACAATTATCTTCTGATATGTGTAATGACTCTCTGTGGTGAGTACTATATGTACAAATAGCCACGAACACACGCACACATGAAAAAATCATTTAGCAGAGGTTTTAATACAAAGATAAGCCAACATAGATCCTGTCAATCTGTAGTTTCCTGCCAAGTATACGCAATAGAATGGACTGTTGAACTAGTGTTTGCTTATAAGAGGTATTTCTTAAGATACGTGGCAACACGCTGATGAGCTCACTTTTTATAAACTGTTTATAAAAGTCCACTAATAAAAATGTTCTTGTATTTGTTGAATCTATAGGACAGAACTATTATGTGAAAAGTCTGCCTTCTGAAATCCCAAGCTTCTGGCCTGAAAATGAATGCATGCAGCTTCTGGTAAAGTGTCAGGCATGCCCAGTTACCTTTTAATTTTTTATTTTTATTTTTTAAGCCACATATGCCATACGGCCAGAAATACTTGTGTTATTGTGATTTACTGAGTTTAGAGAACTCTTTCTCCATTTAATTAAGCAGGATGACTTTCTAATGCAAGTGCTGCCCATTATGCATGAGGAGCCTACAACTATAAATGAGTTACAAATGAGGCCATTTCTGGAAATTGAGACAAATTTTTCTGACTGGAGAGATCTGCTCCTATCTGCAAATATTTTGTGATTCTATTTGTGGTTCTACTTTTAGATAGCAAAGGGTGAGCTTATGCACAAATGCACTTCTCCTTCTCTGTTCACCCCTCCCACTTCAGTTTGGTGTGGATCATGTTATAATACGTTCAATGCCTCTTTATTTAGATTCCAGAATGTCATTTTTTTTTTTTTTAAAGTTGTGTATTGAAATTCACCTTGGCAAAAAATGAGACAGAGTTTGAGTTTATTTGACTGAGATTTTGTATTTTAAAGAGTGTTGGCTTACAATAATAATGTCCCTGTAACATACTTTTTCTCTGACCTATTTAATGTGATCTCAGATGAAAAGCTACACTTGGACACTGGAAGAGCATAGATTTGAGCTGGTAACTTTAATTTCTTTACCTACTGCCCCTGATTTCCAAATTATATAGTGCCAAAGTGCGTGTTTGCATATGTTTGTCCAGTATCAGAAGAGAATAATGAACTAAAACTAGAACAGTAAAATGATCTATCCTGAAAATTGACATTTTAGCTCAAATTCTGTTAATAAAATTATTTGGAGGGCTTTATTTCCAGGGCAGGGCCTGAAAAAGTCCATAGCAGGGACTCAATGTGTGCAGAAAAATGAAATCCTTACCCTCTAAACAGCTCTAGCTTGAGCAGCTTGCAAGTATCTCTCTGTAATGCCAAATACAAAACCCTGGAATGTCCCCAAAGTGATCTGTGAATCTGAAATTTCTTCCTTAATTTACCGGAAACAAGGCCAATGTAACTGGGAATGCCAAGAAAAAGTAACAAGGATATGAACTGTGTTACCTGTTGGTGCCAAATATATTTTTGTAGAAAGAAAGAAAGAATTTCAGATTTTCTAATATGAAGCTGCCTCATTGCCCGGTTTATGTACATAATAAACTGAAATTTTTTTTGCTATGTTCACCATGAAATATGCCATAAAAATATATGCACCCTCAAAGAAAATTGCACTTTTCTATTATGTCAAGGGGTCTGCATCTAAAAATGCAAGCAAAATTCTTGCAGTGCTCTCCTGAGAACACATAATCCCTGACAAAAAAAAAAAGCTTCCGAGCGATGTCAGCAAGATTTCCATCACAGGGGCCCCATAAACTAGGATTACCCATTTAGGGAGTTAAACAGGAGCAAGTGTTGCTACATCTGTCTTAGAACGAGCAACTCCCCACTCCCCCTGCTGCGGCTCTGACAGCATGAGCGCATTATTTCTCAGTGCCACCTTCTACCGTTGCCTTATGAAGAATTTATATGTTTTGCATTTTCCTTCGTGGCAGGCGTCCAGCAGCGCTGTACTGTAAGCCTGCCACAAAGAATGAAAAAACTGCCATTTTCAGTCCAATTGAGGTCCCGGACTGATGAGCTCAGACAAGCCAAACCTCCGAAGGCTAGTGAGGCTGAACCTCAGCTGATTCACCGAGCACCGTCAAATTATGTACTACTAAGGAGGCAGTGAACATTTCTAAAGGCTAATTACTTGAGAAGGTTGTGGAGGGTGATTAATAGACCAAAATCCTTTATTGGAGTTCTCCTGAGGAACCCTAATGAAATAACAAATCCAGAGAGAGGACAAATTCTTTTCCTTTTTTGGCAAGTAGTTATTTAAGCCAAACAATGCTGCCAGCTGAATGCATCATTAAAGGGACGGCTTACTGTTGCACACCGAAACCCCTACTGTGATAAATGGCAAATAAAACATGTCTTTCATCCACACATCAAGGCAGATGAAGATGAGCAGAGCAGGGCATCCAGCAGGAGCTGGAGGGATCTGTCTCCGCGGCTCAGCAGACCGCGGCGATGGCCTCTAGAGGGCTCTCAAAGTCCTCTGCTGAGGCTCCTAACCCAGTTTCACAGCCTGCAGCTGGAGGTTTTCTAAGGTCACCGAGGTCTTTCTCAAAAGGGCTAAACAAAAGGATCCTTCAGCATAAGCGAGCATTTTTTCCATTTTCTATGGCCTTGCTGTTTCTATGCACTATCTCCAGCCACAACTTTGCCTACATAATGTGGTTTCGCAAACAGATGTTAGAAATCCAGTGTTATATATGTCTCAGCTGTAAGGGGCATGGTGAAAAATAAAAATTAAAAAAAAAATAAAAAAAAAATAAAAAAGAGAGAGAAAAGAAAAAGAAAGCTTAGAATAAGAATGAACACTGATGAACACTGTCAATATTTTGTGCCTAACCATCACTTTTGAGACAACTGTACACGGTCTATAAGTGTCACGGATGGAAACCACTACACTATGCATTTCACTTATAAGATAGAAGCAGAAATATATCTATTGATATACTACAGATACAATGTAGTGATTTAACAGTGACTTAACAAGATTTGAGATGGCTGGATACACTTGATTGTTTACTGCATAGAGGATGGGGTTAAACACACATATGCAGGAGACCCTCCTGTTGAGTCAAAGGGTTCAGAGTGGACCCCTTCACTTTCTGAACTCCTTGAACCACAGAGGCAAGGAGATTAGATGCATCTGAATCCACTCCTAGTACCAGACTTGGTCAATGGTTTATATCTAAGGGATCATGTGTGCACAATCAATCTAAGATATAATCTTAGCAAAGCTAGCAAATCTTGCAGTCAATCTAAGATATAATCTTAGTGAAGATAATAAAACTGAAAATACTTACCGAGGATCTGTATTGGCAAAGCATCTTGATGTGAAGCTATAAGGGATCTCTGTACAGGTGTAATCTCGAGAAGCGTCTCTGCTCAAGCAAGCGAAGGTCCTGTCTTGCAGCCTGCTGCTGTACAGGAAAGCTCAAGGGGTTCTTGGGCTGCTCACTTTTTGGGGTTAAAATGATTTACTCAAGTCAAGTCTTACACGGATTTTTAGGTGCATGCTTGATTGTCCCTCAGCTATTGAACCAGGTGTCTGCTATCAGTTCTTTCAGCCCTCTCAGTCTGAGATCAGTGGTCATTAACCTGTCTTAGCGGAAGCGTTATCAATACAGTTGCTCACTGTCTTCCTGTGCAAGATCTTGTGTGCAAGGCCAGGCTGAAGGGGGAAACTGGAGGCATAAGGCAGAGGCAGAGGAGAAGAACACCATCACGCTGGGTGATGTGCTTACATGCATTTGGATTATTCCAGCATTCCTAGAATGTTCTGGGATATGCAGAGAAACAAATATTGCGCTGATTATCATTTCTTTAAAGCAGACTGTGTTGCCATATACTTGTCAGATTTGGTGCATACAGTGAATATCGGAACCAGCTACACAGGTCACTTGTGAAAATGCTTTCATTAAAAACAAAAACAACCTGAAAGTATGTACGATACATGCAAAAGGGCATGGAGCCTGAAACAATTTTTTTATTTGCATATATATTTCATGGCAATTAACTCCTTGTCTTGTGAATTAATGATATGTTTTAATTGCACACAGCCAGTTTTCTTTCTTAAAAATATGACCTCTACTAGAGGGAGATAATGCACTTTCCCCTTTGACAACAACTGTATTTTAAATCTCCAGTTCTTGCTGTGATTAGCTGCACATGTAAAACTGCAACATTCAGAAGAAATAGATTATTACAGCAACCCCATTTCCTGTCTTTCCTTGTCTGGATACACGGAAAGGAAGAACCCACTAAAATCAGTGAGGATAAGTGGTTGTTTTTAAGTTCTAGTACAGGTCTCCCATAGAAAGAGACATGTCACATAACAGGCATCGACAATATCTTCTGGTATTACCAAGTTTGTTTATTTGCCTTTTCAAGTAAAAAAGTTTTATATATTTTTCTGTCATTACTTCATGCTCTTATTTCCTTTCCTTGTAGTACCAAGGTAGCTTTAGCTAGGACAAAACTGATGTATGAAATGCTATATCCTGTTCATGACTCAGTGTGTAGCAACACAGATGTAGAAAATCTGCATTTCTTGTTTCTCACTGGGTTTCTGAGCAAGCCATTCAAAGTAGCAGTTGGTTCTGTTCTCCTTAACAGTAGGGGCAGTGGCCATTGTGTTTTGGAAGCGGAGTTTGCTGTGACTACACAGTAACTAATGGAAAGAACAGGTGCAACAGTAAAAGAGAGAATTGTAGGTAGCAACAAGAAGCCATGTCACTAAGTAGCACAGAGTACAGGTTTCAAGAGGGATGAATGTCATGCCAAAAAACAACAACAAGAGAAAAAAAAAAAAAAAAAGGATTTTCTTTTTAGTAAAATGTTTTTGGCCTTATAGGCCCTAACCATTTTTCCTTGGCTTTAGGTCAGCCAAGGGCGTAGAGCCTTTCCTCCCCATTTAAGTGGCTGTGGCCAATGTGAGCTGAACATGGTGAGCATGTAGCTGTCAGGTACATATACAAATATTATAGCTTTAGACTGCTATGTAGTCAACTGTAAGTATCAAAAAACTGACACAGCTGAGATGCTTTTCAGTCCTAAGTCTGCTATATTGCAGAGACTTCTGCTAAACCTCTAATGTCTTACAGGGAGAAAACTGAATTCCTTTAAGCAGGCAGGTTTTGTCAATGTGAGGAGAAATATGAGACTTTTCCTATTTGCCATTCCTCAGGAGCTGTATAGCACATGCCCCTGCTGGAAGTTAGAAGAGAAAGAGTCAGGCAGTGGCTAAACTGTATATGAAAATGTTACAGTGTATTTAATTTTCCTGGATACACTCTGTTATTTTGAAGACTTATATTTTTTCAGGATTCCCTGTTGTCTCTGGCTCTAGCAGGTCATATCCTGCCAACCAAAAGCCACATGTCTGGAATTCCTCAAAATATTGCAAACCAGCTCCATGTGTATCAAACCATGTGCAGATGTACAAAGCGGTTTATTCTGTGTATGGCCAGGAGGTTCAACATATCCTAAAAGTGTTGGGTTTATTGTGCGTGTGCAAAAGATACATGAATTTAGGTTTCCAGACCAGATGTACTGAGACGCTATACACTGAGGTAAGAGAGGTCACACAGAGAGTTTTGGCTCTCTAGAACTTTCTTCTGAAGTGTATTCTAAGTTTAGGTATTTCAAGCACTACACTTCCTTGATACCCCTGAAGGAAGGGATGCCATCCAGAGAGACCTGGACGGGCTGGAAAAGTGGGCCCACGAGAACCTGATGAGGTTCAGCAAGGCCAAGTGCAAGGTGTTGCACTTAGGTCGGGGCAATGCCAGGTGTGTGTACAGACTGGGAGAAGAACTCCTTGAGAGCAGCCCTGCAGAGAAGGACTTAGGCGTTGTGACTGACGAAAAGCTGGACATGAGCCGGCAGTGCGCTCTTGCAGCCAGGAAGGCCAATGGCATCCTGGGCTGCATCAAGGGAGGGGTGGCCATCAGGGAGAGGGAGGTGATCGTCCCCCTCTACTCTGCCCTTGGAAGGCCTCACCTGGAGCACTGTGTCCAGGCCTGGGGCCCCCAGTACAGAGGGGATGTGGAGCTGTTGGAGTGGGTCCAGAGGAGGGCCACCAAAATGATCAGAGGGCTGGAGCACCTCTCCTGTGAGGAAAGGTTGAGGGAGTTGGGGCTGTTCAGCTTGGAAAAGAGAAGGCTCTGGGGAGACCTCATTGCGGCCTTCCAATACTTGAAAGGAGCTTACAGGCAGGAGGGGGACCGACTTTTTGCACGGGTGGATAATGGTAGGACAAGGGGGAATGGGCTAAAACTGAAAGAGGTGAGGTTTAGGTTGGACATCAGGAAGAAGTTCTTCCCTGAGAGAGTGGTGAGGTGCAGGAACAGGCTGCCCAGAGAAGCTGTGGCTGCCCCATCCCTGGCTGTGTTGAAGGCCAGGCTGGATGGGTTCCTGGGCAGTTTGATCTGGTGAGCTAGTGGCTGACAGCCCTGTCCATGACAGGAGGTTTGGAACTAGATGATCTCTGAGGCCCCTTCCAACCTAAGTCATTCTATGATTCCATGATTCTATGATTCCATGCCACCATGTCTTTTTGTCTAGATTTTTTTTTTTTTTTTTTTTTTTTAAATGAATAGTGAAGACTGAGGCCTTCATAGAGCTGTCTAACACATATAAACTATAAACTTGTGGAGATGTCAGAGGCAGAGAGGTTCAAACTCATGGCATTTTAAGCCCCATTCAATGTCCTTTACCTTCATGGGTATTATGCCCTATTGCCTTTACCTAAGAACAGAGAAATGCATGCTGTTTGTAGGGTGCATTTTCTCATAAAAATATGGTCATGCAGTCTTCAAGAAACTTCAGGAGGTGTCAGTTTAACTTGTAGCTCAAAGCACAGTCATGTAGACAATGCTGTTCAGGTTGGTCCTGCAAATCTCTGAGAGACTGAGCAGCCTCTCTTCCAATGTTCAACTGTCTTCATGGAGAAGACATTTACCCTCATGTCTGGTATTCCACCCTATTCCATTTTATGGTTACTGTCTCTGTCTTCCTGCTGTACACCTCAGTAAAGAACAAGGTACAGTGAGGTCCAGTTGCTTGATAAGGGTTGAGTAGTTGGGAGCTGAGTTCAGCACCAGGGCTGGCAGGGAAAGGTCTTGCTAGTCAGCATCTGTCCCACAGATGAGACTTCCTATGCCTCTTTCTAAACAACAACTCTTCTTAGCCAGCTGGTCTCAGACACAACCAGCTCATCCAGTCAAACCCTGAGAGGGCTGGGAAGTGCACACAGGGCCCTGACCACAGTCTGCTGAGGCCCTGAGGTCCTTTTAAGCAGACCCACTCCTCAAACTGTTGGTCTCCATCTGCACAGATGCAGCACATTAGCCCATCTCATGTGCAGGATTCTGAATAGGTCCCTCTGAATGGTGACTCAATGACCCATGGAGTGTATTGCTCACACCTCTGACTTCCATGTCACCCACAGACATGATAAGGGTGAATTCCATCTCTTTAAAAACCAGTGATGAGGACACTATACTAGGGCAATCCCAGTATAGACCTCTGAGGATCTCCATTTGTAACCTGCCACCAAATATGAACTGTCAGCCACTACTCTGAATCTAGTGATGTGCAAGCTGACCCAATGAACTGGAGTTCATTAGGTCACCCATCTACCCAAACCATAGCATCCCAACTGGCATGAAAGGATATGGTGTGAGATCATATCTAAAGCCTTGCTGAAGTCCAGTTATTAACATCTGTCCCTTTGGCTAGAGATCTAGCCATTTATCAAAGCAGACAATTATATTAAGTCCATTTCATGTTACTAATCCTGGATCACTCTAAACAGTTGACTTCTTCCTTGCTTTCTATCTTCTTTGGACACTTGATAAAAGGTTTAACGGATGACTCCTTAGTCATGTTTAGCCAAGTTATGCATATTATGCATTTAATATTTTCTTCAGAAAAACACATTAGAGACAAAGGATGGGAAGAGATAATAGGAGAACATTGTCATTATAAGATTGTTAAGATTCTGAATTTAATAATAAGTACAACTAGAACATGGCTTCATGGATCAGATCCTCTTGCATTTGTAATTTGCTGAATAAATAGGAATACTCTTTGTATTTAAAAGGATAAGTTCACTTCTTTTACATATGTACTCAAGTTTTGAATTTCATTTTACAGATTTGAAGAGCATTCCTCCTTCAGTCTGAATAGCTTTTAATTTAATTTTTCAAACCTTTAATTCCAGAAAGTGCATAATAACATCTGTTTCTTATAGATTTTCAGTACGAACTTCATCACCAAAACAATGATGTAAAGCCCATTGAGGTCAGTACAATTCCTCCATTAACATCAATCATTTTTGGATCAAGCAGTAACTGACAAGGCGTACTAAGTTCATTTTTAATCCTTTTACCTATGGCTTTTTGATAAATGTGTACAAAGCCATATATAGCAAGTAAAAGAGAAATCTACAGTGAATAACATTTTCGTTATGACCCAGATGCATCACCATAGACTAGTTTTCTTTATTACTTATTACTGGATTTTAACTTTAATATTTGTATGATAAGCTGATAGTCTACAAGCTCTCTTGAATATCTGATACCTGATGTTTACAGGTGGAAACCTGCTGGCTAGCTGTGAATGGCCATGTTAGCCACATGTTATTGTTCTAGTCTCTGATCACAATAGTACAGGTCACAGACTATTACATATTAAGACAGCAGTGAGCCTCGAGTATAATCAGAAAGACACTAGATACCTTAGAGGCAGTAGACATAAGCACAGAAATTGGCATTTTTAAAACATGTTAACTGCTCAGGCAAAGTGTTAAGATGCTTTCTAATTTACTGTAGTTAGTTCTACAGTGCAGTGCCTGAGCTAACAAGACCTGCACAGAAGAGAGACTTGGTTGTTTAAACAACACTAATGGCACTAATTGCTCTAATGGAAGGTGAACCTCATCTAGTGAGATTTCAATTAGTGAATAGCATCTGCACATGGCCAAGAGGATGTCTGCTATGTGTTGACCATATGAAACCATGATTATGGCCCTGAAATAATATTGCAAGAAATATTAGTCTACTTCTGTCTTTGTTTGGAGGTATTAGAAGGTTATATGTATACATTGCCACACAACTGGCAAAAAAGAAAGATTTCTGCCTTGCTAGTTTGTCTTCAACAAAAAATGCTGGCAGCAGTGGGCCCTCAGTCCTCGGGCTGGTACCTGTGTAAACATTCAGGCAGGAATCCAATGAGATCTTGTGAAACTGGAGATGTGCTGGGTGAAATGTTTGGGTTTAACAAATTTTCACATCTAGATGAATTTTGCTTAATTGGAAAATTCCCACCAGCTCAACTTGCCATATTCTCTTCTAACACATAATCAAAGTTGATATAGTATGCTTAGTAAGGAGTTGCAAGAAATTGGTCTTAATTTTTTAGCTATTTTTATCCCATTAAAGCATAATACTTCTGATAAAATTATATAGACAAGCTTATATCTGTGCTTAGCAAGCATTTCTATGGACAAAATTTTTTTTTTGGTGTTAGCGCAACAATAGCGCATAACACTGCATTATTTTACTACATTACAAGTCAATTGAAAAAAATTTAGGCATTCTTATCTGGGTTTTAATTCATGTTCCAAATGATTACCAAATGATTATGATTTCTGGATTTTATTATGCATAATTGCTACCAAAATACAAGAACAGCCCCAAACTCAAAGCTGTGTGTCAGTTCTAAATTTTAACTCAGCTTTGAGTTCAGGCCACTTTCCAAATGATGTTATACTTTGATACTGGCTTTGAATAGTTCCTTTACTTTGCTTTTGTCCCTTGAAAGCAACTGCATAGCTACTTTTTCCATGTAAATTCAATTGCTGAGTTCTCTGTGACATCTGGGTGTCAATGTGACCACTGTTAATGTTGTCAGTCTCAGTGCCATGAAGTTTTTCTTTTTGTAGCACAGCACTTGGTAAGGTTTCCTTGATGGAGACTCACCTTGTTGCTATGTGTATGTTAGAGACCATATTATGAGCCCTGGGAAGTTCGTACATTTCCCTTGATCTCAGTCACTTGGAATATAACCTCTCCTTTTGAATTTATGAGATGTTCAGTGGAGATTATTTCTTAATCTTGCATTGAAATAGTGTACCAATGCTCTCAATTTTTACAGACTTGTGGGTAATAACTTCAACTTTTTAGGAATGTTTTTTAGGAGAAGCACAAAACTATGGTGCATTTTATGAAATCTAATCAAAGCAAGTGAAGCATGGTGCTGAGTTTCAGGCTGTTAAATAAACAGGTATTTTTGCACATATTGACGTAGCAGATTAGATCCTGTAAAAAAAAAAAAAAGTTGCATTAGCATGAAACTTGATGCTAATTTTTTATTTTAAAGCTACAATGCTGCAATGAGTGTTTTCTCTTTCCTGATTTTGTCTGGGTCAGTGTTTAATTTAGACACTGCCTCATATGCATTAGTGAATCTGTTTTACACATGTAATTTTTTTTGCCTTGATTACTACAAAGGATATAACCAATTTAGACAGGACACTAAAACTGTTAAGAATTTGTCTCTGATTACTTCTCTAATTTTTCTGGTGCACTGTGGGATTTGACTATAGTCCAACTAGAATTTTTATTTTTATTTTTATTT
>VXAV01000213.1:67435-85237 GCA_013399715.1 Alectura lathami | reverse complement strand
TTTTAATCTTCTGGCTATGCTGAAAATGTTTAAGGGTGCTTGTGAGATGAAGAGTATGGGTTTCTTTTTGCCTTTTGGAAAACTCCTAGAAAATTCTCTTAGAAGTCCATTGCTGTAAGGTGTACAACAAGATTTCCCTGTGCTACATTTTCTTCTCTTCCAGCCCATATAGATTTTTCTCTTTCTCTTTGCTTACCCTTTATCCAGTTTTTGCTTTTGACTTCCTTTTTCTTTCCTTTATGTGATCTTAAAAGCCAAAATAATCTCCCTGCATATAAACTTTTAAAAATATCTCTCCCAGCTTCAATTTTTTTTAAGAGCTGATATTAGTACCTTTCTTTCTCCAAACCCATTTCTTCAATCCTGAATCTGTTTACTTTTTTCTAGGTCTTTGTATTCAAACAGAGATCCAACAGTCCTCTTGGTTTCAGAAGACAACAAAAATCCTTACTGAAATGTGGCTTACTGTCCAACTAAATGAGTTGTCACTAATACAAGAGTTTCATGCTAACACTAAATGTGTAAGCCCCACCAACAGATTTCCAAAATCATCGTAGTTTCTTGGGCAAAAAAAAAAAAACAGAAAGGCAGGAACATTTTATAGCTTGTGATTGAATGCCTGATGTCTAATATTCATCTGTAGTTGGGCACGTATTTTGCTATCAACTTGAAATTATTAGAGGATTTTTTTTTTTTTTTTTAGTAATCAATATTTGGTATTTAAGACCAAGTTTGCAAGAGATTTTAAATACTATTTTGTAAGAGGTATGAATAAAGCTTATACGAAGACACAGTTTAGAAGTTTCAGTGGGCCAATAAAACACAAAACAGAAAAAAAGTGATCTGGACACACTTAGGAAGTTCTGGGACTTCACGGAACATTATACAGCGTAAGTCTGTCCTGTGATAGAGACATACTGGGTATTGCTGTCCAACACAGAGTGATGCTATTCAAAGAGACTAGCTGTGTGAAGCTGATGTGAATCAGTATTGCTGATTTGACCTAGTCTGCATGCTTCAGTTAATTAGCCCAAATTAGAGCTAATTAGTGAGCTAGTTCAGGTGGAACATTATCCTGCTGCAGTTATCTTGTTTCTGGTTCTGAACCTGCCTTGTTCTGAGCCAGCTCAGTGTTTTCTGTCAAGCTGCATGGCATATGCGTGCCCTAAATAACTTGCTCCAGGATCAGCTGAATATGTTGCAGAGCCCATAATAGAATTGCCATCACTTGACTTTGCAACCTGCCTGAAACCATGCTGTTGTTGGTTTTTCCCAGAGTTCTTTATTTTATTTTTAAAAAGCCTTCAATTTTACAGCTGAGCAGCTTGAGGCATAAAGAGGTCAGTCAATGGCACTACTGGGAGTAGCACCTGGTATTCTTTTGAGAGCTTACTCCCGTCTCTGGCTCTAAGCAGTAGAAAATACAGACTTCTTTAGACTTATTTCTGAAATGATCTATAAATACAACAGCATCAGGTTTGTTTTGAGCCCACTCGTAAGGAGTTTATTTGAGGGCACCCTCAGGCAGCCTTTTCAGTTATAAAATAAATTCTGAGGAAACTGCTGTGGCTGAGGTTTTTAGATATTCTTGTTTTACAGTGTGTAGTATGTAATACTGGTTGTCATTTAAAGCTCTGGAATGGTATAGTTGCATAGATCTGTAGGATAGTAAGACAGTATCCTTCTTCACATGCATTTATGCACTCTGTCAATTCCTTTCCCTCCCTTCATTTCTTTTTCCTTCCGTAGCCATGTCATGAATGTGATGGCTGACAGAAAGCAGGAAAGGTTAGCGTGAATTCCATTGCAACCTGTTAATGCTTACTGTTAAATGAAGTGTGAAGTGTGTTGTTAATGGATTTTTTTTTTTTTTTTTTTCCCTGAAGGATTATCTTCTTACATTTGTGATAAAAGAATAACTCACTTATCATTGCTGAGACTTACAAATGCATAGATTTATATATTCTGTTTCTGGTCTCAATTGGATGAGTGATTCTGAGATTTATTTAAAAGTTAAGGGTTAGCAGGCTGTATTACAAATCAGCTTTCATAAGTGATTTCATTTTTACTGGCTCTGGGGTAACTGATGGCTCGAGCCTTACTGTTATCAACATTACCTGAAGCACTGTCTCAGTAATCCTTTCACTGCAGTCAAGAAACATATGGTCATATTCATCTTGAAAAATAACAGCAATGAAGCTACATAATAGCCAAACATAGTGTGCATTAAGTAGCAGGTAAGTTCTTAACCTGTAGTACCTGCACTGTGGTTTAGCTGTTACGCTACTATTTCTGTGAAGAAATTGAATCCATCTTTATTCAGTTGAAGGATGTGTTTGAATTTAGGCTTGTGAATAAATCAGCTAAAAAGAAATATAATTACCTATTTTAATACCTTGCTAGAAAGAGATGGACCATGTGCCTATGGCCTTGAAACTGCATATTTTGTATGGAAGTCTTGCAGTAGCTATCACTGAACGAGTCAGCACACAATGTAGTGGCACAAGCAAATCTGACTGGAAAACAACAAACAGTATAATTAATTTGAGGAAGAACAAAATAGTTGGGACAAATACAAAACAATTCATCTGACCTCAGATTTTTATAAGCTTCTGGAAAAGTTTTAGGTAAAGAATAGTGAAAGTTGTGGAGTTCTCTGGAAAACATGCAAATATTAAGTGAGGCAGTCGTAAGTACATTGTACTAATCTAGCCAGGTATCTTTTGTTTTGAAAATAGATTATATTTTTAGACAAGTGAAACAGTAATCTACCTCTAATTTGTTAAACCATATGCTGTAGTATCATAGAATGCCATGGGTTGGAAGGGAGCTTGAAGATCATCCAGTTCTAACCCCCTTGCCGTGCACAGGATTGCTGCCCCCTGGATCAGGCTGCCCAGGGCCCCACCCAGCCTGGCCTTGAAGACCTCCAGGGATGGGGCACCCACAGCTTCTCCAGACATCCTGTGCCAGTGCCTCACAACTCTCTGAGTAAAAAATTTCCTGCTAATTAGTACTACCCTACAAAAGAGATTAGTACTAAAAGAGTGGGAAAGTAAAGCTGATACTGGTTAGAAAAAGTCATGATGACAAGTTGTCACTAAGACAAATACTTAAGAAAGTTATTACTGAAGTCTCTCAAAGATCAGTCTTAGTCTCTTAATCATTCTTATTTAATACTTCAATTGATTTTCTTATTGTACAAAAGTCATTAATGCTCATTAAATATTATTACAGACACAAAGTTGGTGTTCAGCATCAAACCAGATGCTGGTTGGAAGATCTTGCAGGAAGAAATAGATGACTGGCATAAATGAGAATTGAGGTAATGGAAAATAGATAAAATATTAAAATACCAAAGTTAAAATATCGAGTCTGTTAACTCAAGAACTAAACACAATTTCTGTTCAGGGATGATCAGTTCAATAGAGGGCACATATTACAACAGCAAATCAGAAAAACTTGGCTTAGTTAGTCTCCCAAAATGAAGGCTAAGAAGACACTTCATTGCTCTCTTCAAATGCACCAGAGGGGAATAAACAGCAGGGAGGGAGAACTAATTAATCTAAAGGACATTACTTGCATAAAAACAAAAGGTCATTATAAAATTTAGGTTAGAAATTAGAGGAACCATCAGAGGAATGAGGGATGTTCTTCTAAAAAAAGTAATAGAATCAACTTAATTAATTTTAAGGTAGAGTCTATTTAGTTCGTAAAAGAGATTTTATGACATGGTTGTCTGTAAGAGCAGATAGTTAGACAGCATGAGTCAGAAGGCCTCTGTGAATCTTCTACTCCTCCCTAACAGGTATCAAACTTTCTTAAAGCTCAGAGGACAGAGAAAGCAATGATCAACCTTCACCAGACTTAACTTATTAGTAAAAAGAAAATACATAACTTTTTAAGTTGGTGTTGAGTGATTAAAAAAAAAAATAAAATTTGAAATGGATGTGAAAAATATAAGAAATAAATTGTGGTCATTATATATGGGAATAGATACATATGTCTATTCTGAAATTATATCGGAGGGCGTGTAAAAGTGTGAATCAGTCTTCCAACTTATATAATCAGCTTTTTATATTCAGAAAAAAAAATTCATTTTCTCTAGGATCCTTTCCCTTTCCCTTTCTTTTTTTCTTTTCCTTTTTCTTTCCCAGAGCACCCTTTTAAAATGAATTGGCACCAATTTTCTGTGGAAAGGATGAAGGCATTAAAAGCACACAGTTTTTAGATTCTTTTTGCACTGAAAATTCAGCACAAATATTTAGTTTCACAGGCACTTTTACCTAGACAATACCTGTGCTCTCTATTGGTGTAACAGGTTGTTTGCTCTTTAATGATATAGAAAGAAACAAACTCTTTTTGCCTTGGATGAAGTGTTTCTCTTCTGTATACGCCAAAAATACTATGCTCCTTCAAAGTACAAGAAAAAATCAGAAATAGTCTGTGTAACTGTTGCTGAATTGCATCTATTCTGTGACAAAATGAGGATTTTAGTTTTCAGTGCTGTCAGTCTGGCACTGTCTTCAAGTCATACATTGACCTTTACTGTAAAAGCTTAATCATTTATTTCCCCTACTAACTGTAAAAGTGTCCTGCCTTTGTCCTCATTAGGATTTAGTGTTTTAAAAAGAGCAGTGAAGAAGGAATGTTGATCTGCCACTCAGTGCTCACCAACTGCCCCTGGGCCCTCTTGATCTTCATGAGCTGGTAAAATAACAAATCAGAGTTATGATACTACAAAAATACTGGTAAATTCAAGGCTTTTAAAATCAGTTTTACCTTCATACTTATCTTTCTCCATCCATACCTAGCACACATATAGTTTTGACTAATGCCATTTTTATGATTTACATTACCTTATTTTTCTATCATAATTATTGAAAATAACTTTACAGACTTGATAAATCTTTAGAAACGTATGTGTCAAGATCTACATACTGAAACTTATCTTTAGACATATAAATATTTAAGATATATGTATGTGAGAGTCACAGCTGAAAACAATGTATGAGTTTAAAAAAGGTTTCAGTTTTTTTCAGAAATAGCCTGGAGTTCCCAAATAATCCATTTACCTTTTCCTCTTCTCCTCAGACGTAAGTGAGAACTCATGATGGAAGGAGAAAAAACTGAAAAAATTATTCCTTTGCAGAGCCACCTCCTAATTAACAATACAAAATTAATTGGGATGTGTGTTTCATTTTTTGGTATCTTCAAATGAAAAATCTGCATGAAAAGATCATTATTCTGGTCACTTGTTTTCTAGCCTAAGTTCTATGTTTTTTACAAGAAAAAAGCACTTTCTAATCACAGAGGTGATATCAGCAAATATTGACACCGTCTCCCACAGTATCCTTGCGGCTAAACTGAGGAACTGTGGTCTGGATGATCGGGTAGTGAGATGGATTGTGAACTGGCTGGAGGAAAGAAGCCAGAGAGTTGTGGTGAATGGGATGGAATCTAGCTGGAGGCCTGTATCTAGTGGGGTCCGCCAGGGTTCGGTACTAGGACCGGTGCTGTTCAATATATTCATCAACGACTTGGATGAGGGGATAGAGTGCACCCTCAGCAAGTTTGCTGATGATACAAAACTGGGAGGAGTGGCTGACACGCCAGAAGGGTGCGCTGCCATCCAGCGAGACCTAGACAGGCTGGAGAGTTGGGCAGGGAGAAATTTAATGAAATTTAACAAGGGCAAGTGTAGGGTCTTGCATCTGGGCAGGAATAACCCCAGGAAGCAGTATAAGTTGGGTACTGACCTGTTGGAGAGCAGCGTAGGGGAAAGGGACCTGGGGGTCCTGGTGGACAGCAGGATGACCATGAGCCAGCACTGTGCCCTCGTGGCCAAGAAGGCCAATGGCATCCTGGGGTGTATTAGAAGGGGTGTGGTTAGTAGGTCGAGAGAGGTTCTCCTCCCCCTCTACTCTGCCCTGGTGAGACCGCATCTGGAGTATTGTGTCCAGTTCTGGGCCCCTCAGTTCAAGAAGGACAGGGAACTGCTGGAGAGGGTCCAGCGCAGAGCCACCAAGATGATTAAGGGAGTGGAGCATCTCCCTTATGAGGAAAGGCTGAGGGAGCTGGGTCTCTTCAGCTTAGAGAAGAGGAGGCTGAGGGGTGACCTCATTAATGTCTATAAATACGTAAAGGGTGGGTGTCAGAAGGATGGAGCCAGGCTCTTCGCTGTGACATCCAGTGACAGCACAAGGGGCAATGGGTGCAAGCTGGAACATAGGAGGTTCCACTTAAACATGAGGAGAAATTTCTTCCCAGTGAGGGTGACAGAGCACTGGAACAGGCTGCCCAGAGAGGTTGTGGAGTCTCCTTCTCTGGAGACATTCAAAACCCACCTGGACGCATTCCTGTGCAATCTGCTCTAGGTGTTCCTTCTTCGGCAGGGGGATTGGACTAGATGATCTTTCGAGGTCCCTTCCAATCTCTAACATTCTCTGATTCTGTAAATAGGCAAGCAGCCTCCAAAAGGGCTCTCCTAACCCTGGTCAAAAATGTGCTCTCTGAGCAGTGCATGTGAACTCCTTTCAACAGTTAAAGACAAGTATCAAACAGTTGAGAATTTTATTTGTAAAGTGCCATTAAACTTTTAGAATAAATAAACAGTCTATGCTCAATTATATAAGCTCACTGTCCAAATTACAGTAGGCTGTGATTTAATTAAAGTATAAAAAAATATACTGTGTTGTATAGGAGAGGTTATTCAATTCTTGTGATATCCAACCAATGGTGTAATTAAAACTTTCTTAATAAATGAGAAATAAATGTACCAGGTTATGAATTTAATGCATTATACATTGTGGGAATTATTAAGTAAATGTGGTGTTTTTTCTTTTTCTTTTTTTTTTTTTTTTTTTTTTTTTTTTCCAAAGCGAATGTAAACATAAGCAAATTACCAGAGGAAGTGCTCAGTTTGATCTCAGTAGTGACACTTAAGTTTTGTGCACTTCAGTAAGTAGTTATAGTGGCAGACATGTTGCCCTTACGTAAACCGGGAACAATTGTGAATTCAGTCAAGATTAAGACACTGCCCAGAGTGCTTTTTACTGGAATGTGAGAAGATTCAACAGCTCTAGGAAAGGAATTGGAACAATACTTGAAAGAACTTGATGATGTAGCAAGCAGATGAAAGTACTGAATGTATTGACATAATAGAGGTGTGGTACATAAATATTGGGAATGCTGCGTTCAGGAACAGTTGAGAATACTGCATGCTGATTTTGTAATAAAAGATGATACAACATGAGTGAATGCTGTTTGCACACTGTATGAACACTACAGTTTTTAAGGTCATGTACTCAATATAAAATGTAAATTAGATCGTGGGGAAAAATTCTAGTTAGAATTAATGGTTTGTACTTATAACTGTTCCAGTGTAATTGGAATGTAGCCAGAATGCCTTTTAGAGGCAGGAACTCTTAGGGATTTTTATTTATTTATTTTTCATTAGCACAACAGAAATCTGACCTGGTAGGTTTCCAGTCACTGTCACTGTAGGCAGAAGAAATAGTGTCACCATATTGAATAGAATGATTAGCAGATCTTTGGGATATCAGTGATTATTTTCAGATAGAAAGGTAAATATTCAGAGATCCTGATATTTTTTAATGTATATCTATATTAAACAAGAGTGTCAAATGCCCAATTCCTTACCCATGATTCAAACATCAAAAAGACTGCCTCAGTTTTTCAGCAGTGGAAGCTGTTCATTTCTAGCCCACTTAGTATTACTCCTCCAAAGTTGTCCAGCTCTCTTCCTCTTCGCTTTTTGTCTGCAGGTGCCCAATATTGTTATGCTCTCATTTGTTACAATGATCTCAGAACAGGTATTTGCATGGATGTATTTGTCTGAGGAATTGTCAAGGAAAGAGAAGGCTAGAATCTCATTCTTGTTTCAGTTGTAAAAGTGATAGAATTCTCCCAACTTCAACAGTACAGAAACAGTATAAAATTCACTCTGTTAAACTTTGCATAAATATCATAGAATAAAAAAGTAGAATAGAATTGAATCATAGAATATTCTTAGTTGGAAGGGATGCACAAGGATCACAAAGTCCAACTCCTGGCTCCACTAACGGAAATTCAAACAATTTTTCTGAGAGTGTTGTTCAAAGACTTCTTGAACTCTGGGAGCCATGACCACAGCCCTGGGGAGCCTGTTCCATGCCTGACCACCCTCTGCTGCAGAACCTTTTCCTAACACTCAGCCTGACCCTCTCCTCACACAGCTCCATGATGTTCCCTTGTGTCCTGTTGCTGTCCCCAGAGAGCAGAGATCACCGCCTGCCCCTCCGCTCCCCTGGGAGGAAACTGCAGGCTGCCATGAGGCCTTCCCTCAGCCTCCTCTTCTCTGAACTGAACAAACCATGGGACTTCTGCCACTCATACATCTTACCCTGTATACCCTTCACCATCTTCATAGCTCTCCTTCGGATGGTCTCATAGCTTTATGTCCTTCTTATATTGTGGCACCCGATACTCGAGGTGAGGCTGCACCAGGCAGAGCAGAGCAGGAAAATCTCTTCCCTTGCCCGACTCACAGTGCTGGGCCTGATGCACCCCAGGGCACGCTTGGCTGCCAGGGCACACTGCTGGTTCATATTCAAAGTGCCGTCAGCCAGAACCCCAGATCCCTTTCCATGGTGCTGTTCTCCAGTTTCTTGTCTTCCAGTTTGCACATATATCCAAGGTTGCCCTATCCCAGGTGCAGAACTTGACACTTTCACTTGTGTCTTCATGCTCATGAACACTGTGATTGCCCAACACTCCAACTTGTCAATATCTCCCTGCAAGTTCTCTCTACCCTTGAGGGAGTCAATAGCTCTTCCCAGTTTAGTGTTGTCTGTATATTCACTTGGTATACCTTGAAGTCCTGTATCCAAGTCATTTATGAAAACATCTAAAAGCCCTATGGAACACTACTAGTGGCTGGTCACCAGCCTGATGTTACCCCATTTACTATAACTGTTCAATCCCGACCTGTCAGCCAGTTGTTCACCTATAACATTATGGTTTTTCTTAGCACTATGTTTGTTCATTTTTTCAAGGAGGATACATTATGAGGAGCAGTATTGAAAGATTTGCTGAAATCCAAAAAGATTACCTCACCTGTCTTCCCTTGGTCAACTAGATGAGTAAATTTATCATAAAAGGAGATTAAGTTTGTTAAACAAACAGGACATTCCCCTCATGAACATGTGTTGGCTGTGACCAATGACTTCCTCGTCGTTCAGGTGTTTTTCAATAACTCCCAGAATAATCTCCATAATTTTGCTGGCACTGTTGTGACACTGACAGGTCTGTGATTCCCAGGGTATATTTTCTTGCCCTTCTTGAAAGCTGGGACAACATTTGCCAGCTTTCTGTTGACTGAGACTTCTCCAGACCATTGAAATATAATTGAGAGAGGTCTTGTGATAACATCAGCCAATCCTTTGAGTACCCTGAGATGAATTCCGTTGTGCCACATAGACTCATATGCCGCAGAATTTCAGAGTTGGCTGGAAGTTTGTTGTTACCACAGTCACAGTCCTCCAGTTCAGGGCTCTGGGTGTCCCAGAGCACATCATTAGTGTTGAAGGCAGGGGCAAAGAAAGCTCTAAATGTCTCTGTTTTGTCTGTGTCCCTGTATGTGAGGTGACCATCCTCCTCAAGTAACAGGCCAATGTTATATTTGGTCCTCCTTTTATTGTTAATGCATTAAGGAAATCCCTTTCTGTTGTCCCCCACAGTACTGGCCAGCTTCAACATTAATTGAGCTTTGGCTGAATGAATTTTCTCCCTGCAATGGTGAATAACATCTCTGTATTCCTCCCAAGTTGCCTGACCTTGCTTCCAGTGGCCTTACACTTTCTTTTTCCTCCTAAGTTCTAAAAGAAGATCCCTGCTAGGCAAAGCCAACATTCTGCCCACCTGCATGACTTCTGACGTTTTGGAATTGTCTGGTCCTGAAGTCTTAAGAGGTGGCACTTAAAAAGTGACCAGCACTGGTGGATGCCAATATCTTTAAAAGCAGTTTCCCAGGGGACCTTGCAAACTAGTTCCCTCAGCAGTCTGAAATCTGCTTTCCCATATCCAGGGTTAAAGTTTTGCTGGCAGTTTTCCGCCTGTCACCAAAGATTTCAAACTCCAGTGCATCATAGTTACTACACTAATGGATAAGAAAAATAGAAGCAGTTAACAGGTTTGATTTGAGTCAAAAATCAGGGGTCGCCCATAATAACCTGGGAGAGGAGTAAACTGGCCACAGTCTGGCATCCTCTTGAAGCTTGCACCAGCAGAAGACTGGTCTTAAAGTTCTAGTAACATACAGCTGAAAAAAAAGGCAAGCTGCAATGGCAAAATCAAGAGATAGATGCACGGAAGGTTAATTCTGAACACAATTTTATCTATGGAAAATAATATTTGTTTGAAAAAAATGGAGAAGCCGACTTGTCTACTTCACAAAGTTAAAGTTTATTAAAGAATGTTTCTTCAGGTCCAAGAAAGATTTACAAATACAGTAAATGGAACTTCCAAGTGCTTTCCATCACTTTAATTTTTCATTTTTTTATTGTTAGTAATGTCTTTCGCAAGTGATATGTTAAGAATTCTGAGTTTGATTTTGTCACTATTTAGCTATATTTATACATGTCTAAAATGTAAAGGCAATTCCATGTCAAAGTTGAACATGTAGGCAATTACCTTAACAGATATACAGACAGGATAATTGCAACAGCAAAAGTACAGAATTCACTGTCTGTGTATACAGTAATCTGATTTGTTCATGCAGCTGTAATGATTGTGCATACATATACATCTATATCTAAATTATCCAAAATAATTAGTATTTTTTTTTGTGGCTTCCTTTAATTTTATTATGTATTTAAACAAGTGTGTAAGACAAAGAATTATGTTATAAAATTGTCTTACACTGTTAAATATTAATCCCTTGTGTATGATTATATTTTTTATATTCCAAACATAATAATTGAGACTATTGTTAAAATACAAGGTATAAACCATTACAGGCTTTGCTTGTTCTGTAAACTGGACAGTGATTTATTGTCCTGGGCAGACAGAGGCTAAGGCACACTCACACAGGATTTAGGCCACTAAACATAATCTATTAAAAAAATCTGAATTTTCTAAATTTTATTTCCTCACCAGAGAAACTGCAATTAAATTTTTGGCTGATATCTTATTAATTTTCATTTCAACTGATGTCATATACGAAGAATAAAACATAAAAAATGTCCAAGTAATTTATAGTAGTAAGACTATTTAGGTGGAAATCCTTTGTAGTAACTTTTATTACTTCTGCATGCATTTTAAGATGTGATTGTAAGACCTTTATTCTCATAGGCAAGAAATTTGAAATCATACCCACAAAGCTCAATTTTGCTTCACAAATCTTCAGAGACAACAAAAGTATTCTCAGCATTTCTGTTGCTAAAAGTACCTTTACCTTTTTTCCCTATTTGCAGTAAACTGGCTAAGTGTATTATGATGCAAAATTTTATGTATGTTTTAAATAATTTTAAAGTTGTGCTAAAAGATTAGAAAATATGTTACTGAATGTCATGGAATCATAGAACCATTTGAACTGGAGGGACCTGTAGAGGTCATCTAGTCCAACTCCCCTGCAATGAGCAGTGACATCAGAGCTAGATCAGGTTGCTCAGAGCCCTGTCCAATCTGACCTTGGAGGACTCTGGGGCATCCACCACCTCTCTAGGCAACCTGTTTCAGCACTTCACCACCCTTGTCGTAAAATACTTTTTCATATATTGAGGCAAGATCTCCCCTCTCTCAGTTTGATACCATTTCCCCTAGCCCTGTTTCAACAGGCCATGCTGATGAGTCTGTCCTCTTCTCTCTTATAGCCCACTATAGATATTGTAAGGCTGGTATCAAGTCTCCCTGCAGCCTTCTCTTCTCCAGACTGAACAGCCCCAACTCTCTCAGTTGGTCCTCACAGGGGAGGTGTCCAATCCCATGGATCATTTTTGTGGCCCTTCTCTGGATGTGCTCCAATATCTCCATGTCTCTCCTGTCCTGAGGACTCCACATCTGGACACAGACCTTGCCTCCAGGTGAGGTCTCACTAGCACAGAGTAGAGGGGCAGGATCACCTCCCTTGCCCTGCTGGCCACGCTTCTTTTGATGAAGCCCAGGATATGGCTGGCTTTCTGAGCTGTGAAAACACACTGCTGGCTCATGTCCAGCTTGTCATTCACCAGTACCCCCAAGTTTTTTCAGGGTTCTGCTCAATCCTTGCATCCCCCAACTTGTTTTGATAGTGGGGGTTGCCATGATCCAGGTGCAAGACCTTANAGGATCACCTCCCTTGCCCTGCTGGCCACGCTTCTTTTGATGAAGCCCAGGATATGGCTGGCTTTCTGAGCTGTGAAAACACACTGCTGGCTCATGTCCAGCTTGTCATTCACCAGTACCCCCAAGTTTTTTCAGGGTTCTGCTCAATCCTTGCATCCCCCAACTTGTTTTGATAGTGGGGGTTGCCATGATCCAGGTGCAAGACCTTACACTTGGCTTTGTTGAAGCTCATGAGGTTCTCCTGGGCCCACAGCTCAAACCTGTCTAGGCCTCTCTAGGTCTCTCAGGCATATCAACTACTCCACACAACTTGGTGTCATCCTCAAACTGTCTGAGGGTGCACTCCCACTGTCTATGTCATTGATGAAGATATTAAAGAGTATTGGTCCCAGAACAGACCCTGAGGGACATCACTCGTCACTGGTCTCCATCCGGATGCAATCTTGCAACCTGTTTATCATCCATTGAACTATCCACCCATCAGATCCATATCTTTCCAGTTTAAAGAGAAGGATGTTATGGGAGACTGTGTCAAAGGCCTTACTGATGTTCGAATAGATGACATCAGTCATCTTCCTTCGTCCACTGATGCAGTTACACCGTCATAGAAGGCCACTACGTTGGTCACGCAGGACTTGCCTTTGGTGAAGCCATGCTGGTTGTCTCACTTCACCTCCCTATCTTCCACGTGCCTTAGCATAGCTTCCGGAAGGATCTACTCCATGATCTTCCCCAGCACAGAGGTGAGGCTGAGAGGTCAGTACTTCCCTGGGTCATTCTTTCTGCCTTTCTTAAAAATGGGTGTAACATTGCCCATCTTCCAGTCACCCAGGACTTCACTTGACTGCCATGACTTTTCTAATACCATAGAGAGTAGCTTGGCGACTGCATCAGCCCCTCATGACTCAGGAATTCATCTTGTTGGATGACCCATAGACTTGAGTAAGTTCAGGTTCCTCAGGTGGTCACGAATCTGATCCTTGCTTACAGCAGGTAGTACATTGCTCCACCAGTTCCCACCTTCTGATCCATGCACTCGAGGGGTGTGTGAAGAGCAGTTGCCATTGAAGACTGAGGCAAAAATATTGTTGAACACCTCGACCTCCTCCTTGTCCATTGTTACCAGCCTGCCTGTATTGCTCACTAGGAGGAGAATGTGTTTCCTGGGCTTTAATTTTCTTGTTGATACATCTGTAGAAGCCTTNTACTGCTCCCAGGGTACCTGCTCCTGTGCATTTTCTTCTTGCTCTCCAATGTCTAATCCATTGTTCTAAAGTCAAGCTGTTGGTTGCTTAGAATCATTTCCAGACAGTTGTACATGTATGTACATTAATAATGTATACATTAATAATTCACTTTATCTATTTTTTTTCTAAAATATCCTCAATATTGAGTGTGAGAAATGAGTGAGAATTGAGTACTTATACATGTGTTTTAAATTCTAAACCTAAGCACACTCTCTCCTGTTTTTGATACTATTGGTAATATAACGCACTGGGCACAAATAAAAATAACTTTCTAGAAAATAGCCTTTTAATAAAGCCTCAGACTGTCTTTATTATTGAAGAAACCTATAGTGTGCAGAAAAATAGTGCTAAAAATAAAAAAAATGCATTTGATTCTGTTGGTATGTTAACATACAGTTGGGTGAAAATAATTATTTTCAGAGTCTAATTTCATCCATCATGCAGAAGATAAAAATCTACTAGCAGACAGAGGCTGATGGAAATATATTTGTGGGCCATGACTATGTACAGTTGTTGATAAATGTTTTTCTGTACATTCCACAGAACACTAGAAGGGCAGTACAGAAATTCCTTGCATTCCACATCCTGAATGACGTCCATGAAATATTTAAGTCATATTAAAGCAACTATTGTTAAACTTTTCCTTTATTGCCCTATTTAAAGCCACAAATTAAGACCAGTATTGAAGTTATCGAAAACATTTCTCAGATTTTCAGAATTCCTTTGTTGCATAAAACTTCTCCTTCCAGACAAAGAAATATGAATTATGTTATCACATCTATTACCCATTTGAGCTTCTCAGCGCATCAATCTTAAAAGACAAGTTAAAGGTAAATTTCAATTTGCTTTTGCTCACATAATTTAACTGCTAAAAATCCTTTGGCTATGTCTACTCTAACTGCTGGTCAGAAGTTTCAGTACAGTTTTCTTCATGTTCCACATTTAACTCACATGTTTTAATTTTGTTGTCATTCAACTCACATTCTCACGTTATGCACATAATGTTTTATGCTCATTTGGCAAATACAAGCATGTGCACGAAGCCTTGACTAATTTCCTGTGCAAAGGTGCAAATTTGAAAGAACAAACTCAGTGTCGACACCGTCAGCTGCAATATTCTTTAAGCAATTAGATTTAATTTGTAGAGTTTTTGCTCTGATTATTTTGAAATATCTCTAAAATAAGGCATGTCTTCAGTGTGCACTGCTTGGAATCTGAAAGGATAGGTAATTTTTCACAACTACAGAAATAAGGTGGGCCTGCCTGACAAACTGGTTCATGAATTATCAGTGTTTATGTAACATCTAAGAAACAACTAATGCCAAAATATAATCTGCATGAACAGTGCTATAATCCAAACAAAAACACCTCCAGGTTTATCTACAAACTTCATACTTTGCAAATGACTTTTTCTGTTTTTCTCTTTGCCACTAACCTTCCAGAATTAAGAAATCATGATGTTTCAGTTAATACACAATCTGTCAGTCTGTTTTCAAATACGATGAATGTTTGAAACATCCATAAAAATAGCTGAAGCTTCAAGATATGAAATTCATTGCAAATTTCACAAATCCAGATGAAGATAAAATATATATATATATCCCTAGTTGTTCTTCTGCTCAAGACTTAATGCCTCTGTGAAAGATAAATGTTAGGTGGAACAGACGTTGTTGAAAAGTGTACAAGAATTAGGAGCTGTAATTCAACTGTGTGTTATGCAAGACATCTAATGGAGCCTTTTGCCCCTGAAAATATAAATCTGTAAGTATAAATCCCTGAAACACAAAATGAAATGTTCTCTAGGTTTTGTCAAAGCGAAGTGTTTTGTCACTTTTGCACCATGTCAAGTGCAGCATCTTTCTAGAATGTAATTCTCAAGGAGATACGACTTTATTTGTGGAAAGAAGTTATTGTTTTATCTGGTTAATGAAGCATTGTGTTTAGAAATGTTTCTTTTCAAGTAAGCTGTCAATCTGCTTTGCTTAAAGCCTTATAAGAACGTTTTTCCAGTGTGTGAATTCATGCTTCCAGGTATTTTCAGAATCTGTTTTGCTCATCACTAACTAGGAGAAAGAACAGGGAGGGAAGGGAGAGCCTTCGGGACATTGCAAACACTCTATGGTATGCTTATTTGAAGTGCGAATGGATCTTGACATATCTTGGCCATTGTCATGCATGTCGTTCGCCTTTTTGACAGTATGAGGCAGACAAGAATGCCAGAGATTTTTTCTGTCAATGCTTGTAACCTAGGTGGCTTAAATTTGTACTCAAACAATGTGTAACTAAATTTTGGAAACAACTCAGGCTTAGAGTGCAGCTGCAACCAAGCAGTACACCTACAGAATGGCTATTAGAGACACGGGTATAATAACAGTACATAAATTCCAGACATACACAGCCTCCAGCCTAATGCCATAAAGGTTGGGAATTCTAAGAACATAGATGTAAGGTTTTGCTGTACTGCCTGCTCAAAATAGCTGTTACTTCATGCCAGCATTTGTACTGTATTCCTAGACATATGTTCCTCTAGTTCAGCGCTCAGAACTGAGAACTTCCTTGGTTGTTGGCTTCTTCATTAGGAGATGTCAGGCATCTTTTTTTTTTTTTTTTTTCCCCTTAGGATTCTGCTTTAATTTATTTATCTGTGCGGTGATACAATTTCACCTGAAGAAGCAGCTGGCAACTAACCTTGCAATACAAGAGGTAATCAGTGCCACCTCCACCAATGCCACCTTAGACAGCTTGACAGAGCCACTGTTCTTAGGGAAGAACTGAAGAAAGGCTTGGACATGTGTTTTCAGAAAAGGAAGTCATCCAGAAAGCCTAGTCTTATATGTATATAGAAGCCTGAAGAAAGGGCAGGATTTTAGTGTTGGTAAATATTTCTTACTGATTAACTTAGACCTCTGCTCTACTCTTTGCATTGGCTATCACAGTCCTGCTCCCAGCTCAGTTCCCTCCACAGCCTTCAGGGTATATTTTGTGCAGGATTCTCTGTAGAATTCCAGGGCTGGAGCCATGAATCCAAATCCAGCCATGACACTACCCGAGGCCTTGAGTCACATTCTGAGGCTGATTTGAACACTGTTTGACTGCTGCATCAATGGCAGTAAGTTTCAAGTACAAAAGTGCTGAAGGCCCCAGCTTGCAACGCTGCTTTCCTAAAGTACATATTTGTGTATATATTCCATTTAAAATATATCATGCTTAAATTATCAAATATGAAATTCTAGAAATTCTGCCTTTTTAAGAGAATCTTAAACATTAGAAACTGAGCAGAGATAAATATATACCTATATGTAGAATTGCTTCTCCAACTAAGACAGTAGAGTCTGATATAGAAAAATACATGAAAAAGTCATGACAGTGTTCAAAACTATAGAGTTTTATTGAAGTAACAAGTAGGTCATTGTTTCATCACTGTTAAGCATAATATCATAGGTCTTCTAAATCAGAGAAAGTAATTAAAATATAAGCCTGAGAATGGGCCAATTACCTTTCTGTCACCAGCCAACTGTCACTAACCTCCAGTAAAGGAAGCTGCAGATGTTTCTTCTTAGTAAGAAATGATTTAAGACCTGCTTCTTGTTAAGAGTAACACTGAAAACAATGTTAAGAGTAACAGTTCAGTTCCCACTGGACAATAGGTTTTCTTGTGCCTGTGTGATGGCATGTAACCCTCTCCCAGAAACAAAAAACAGGCATTTTTAGGGTTTAAAGAAAAAAGAGGCCCTGGATCATCTGTAACACCTTGATATGACAGACATAGAGGCTACCCAGCTTGGCATCCTCTGGTCTGAATCAGTGACTTTGATTAACCATATCTTGGTTTTGAATTGAAAATCATCCAGAGACAACAACAGTTACAGAATGCATCTTTTCCCTTGGTAGTTTCCTTTATTGACATATCACCAGCAATGTTAAAAAAGTGTTCCTAATTTCCCATTTGATTTTGTCTGGTTTCAGTTTTTCTCCTAATGGATTAGGGTCTCCAGTATTTTTCACCGCAAGAAGGATTTATACAATGCAGTCAAATCACTTTTTGATAATACAGATGGACTTGTTACAGTCCCTCACAGTGAGGCATTTTCTTCCACCTTTAAATATCTTTATGGCTAGTTTTCTGCATGATTTGTCAATGTCATTTTTAAAACCCAGTATGAAGAAAATGTTATGCCACATTCCAGAGCTAGCCTCAACTGACTCTGCACTCTTATAATTATGCCTTTTT
>VXAV01000213.1:37921-58735 GCA_013399715.1 Alectura lathami | reverse complement strand
CCTTGATTTATACATTTCTGCTATCATGTGAGGCTATGCAGTTGTGGTTTCTTTTGGCCTCAGAATGAGTGGATCTCATACCTGCTGGTGAACAAAGCCTTAGGTTACTGTGCTGCATGCCAAGGTACTTGAGTATGTTTCTCTTCATAGATATCATCACAGAGTTAAAGAAAAACAAAACACCTTACAAAAATACACAAACGTGTAAATATACTTCAAATTACACTATTACTCAGCATATCTATTAATCCTATGCAATACTGAGCCTTCACTTCTCCTAATGACACCAGTATCTTTATGTTAGTGCACAAGGCAGGCTGCTTGCCCAACCGAGTATCGAATGACATTGTGTGAACAATGTCTGAGAGGAACAAAAGCATCAGGAAGGCATGTGTGTCAGCTGCTCCAGAGGATATGTTTATGGATGTGATTATGTCAGAATTAGCCTGTTTATAGGTTCTGATCTGGTAAAACGCCTGTGAGGTCAGACAGTTAGACTCCTCTCCTTCCCCTGCTCTCAGTTCTTGGGGTCCGACTTCCTTTAGCTCTCAGCTTTTGTCATTTCCTTTTTGTATCTGGTCGGATGTGTTAAGACAGAGCTCAGCAGGCAATCTCCATTCCTGCCTCTAAGGTATCATCACTTTTTTGTCCTCAGGGAGAGGGACACCTTTTTCTGTCTCCCTAATTTAGTGGCTAATTTAGTAGCTCCCACATGTAATTCTTAAAGGAAACCTAAAGTTTCTCACTTTCATGCCTGTAGCTTGTAGTCTTCTGCTGGTACCTGCAGCTGATTTCATTTATGTTGAGACTGCTTTTGTTGCTGCAGCGTTAATACTGTCTTCTTTCCCTTGCACACATCCACAACCATTCCTCCCTCCCAGCTTCCCAGAAATCCCAGCTCTAGTGTTCTGGTCACTCTGTTGGTTAAAGTTTTGTAATATAGGCAGAAGCTGTAGTTGAGTCTGAGGGCTGTGTTACTTACTGGAGGTGAGCAGAAGTCTTTCTTAATCTCAGTATGGCATTTTTCTGACCTGTATACTGGCTGAGAACGAAATTACTCTGGTGGGAGACCCGCTCATGCAGAGTCCCAAGCAACAAGTGTGGATTCCTCAGCTGTCCTTGTCAAAGAAAGCTCCAGCATCTTCTCTCTATTGAACTCCACAATTTTAGCTTGCTACCTTTCTGTGGGAGGAGGTTCAGCAGGGTCAGTGCTGTCCTCTTTTCAGTGGCCACTTCTTCAGCCTAGATATAACTAGAAGTCCCTAAAATGCCAACTTGCACAGGGCTCCTTACCTTGGTATCCCCTGAAGTGTAGCATGTTAGAGGTACATGCAGGATTCAGATCAGTGTCCTTTAATTTTCATTTCTAGGGCAAGTTTTTATTTGCCCTTTGTTGATCAGGAACAGTAAATAAAAGCAAAAATCTTCTTGTCTGAACTCATCATTTCCTTCTCTTGCCTAAAGCTTTCTGTTACATTTTAAGCCCTGAGTTCACCCCTAATTTTTTTTTCCCTTTACCTTTTTTTTTTTTTTTCTTTGAAAAGAAATTNTTTTTTTTTTTTCTTTTTACTCTGGCAACATTCTTTAGTTTTACCACCTTCTTGCTGCTAGACCACACACCATACACACTGTATCACCCAGATAGATGATCTAGCTCATACGTCATTCTGTCTTCTTGACTTACTAGTGCTATCCTGTGGTATCCTGGCATAGAAAATANAAATGCAACTGCAACTACAAAATGTACATAGACAAACCCCACAAATCAGCAAGTAACATTTTTTTCACAGCAGAAATTCTTGGCAATGTTCTTCTATTTCTAGGCCCTGTACATAACAGGTTGTATCTCAGGACTTTCTGCTTCATTTCAAGCCTTGGCTGACTTTTAACACAGTTTCTGACAACAATTCTTATAGGAGCTAAAAGCCTTGTAACCCTTTCCTTAGTGTTTTTTTTGTTTGCTTGTTTGTTTTGTTTTGTGTTTTATTCCCTCATATATCCTTTATATATTTGTGTGACTGAGCATTGGAACAAGCTGCTCAGACAGATTGCGGTGTCTCCTTCCCAGGAGATATTCAAAAATTGCATAGACATAATCTTGGGTAATGTGCTCTAGGGGAACCTGCTTGAGCAGAGATGTTGAACCAGATGATCTCCAGAGGTCACTTCCAACTTCAAGAATTCTATGATTTGGTGATCCTGTGATTAAAAACAGTGTCAACTTCTCCATCTTTCTTTCTCAAAATGTGCTAGGAAAGAGCAGGAATTGAACATGGAAAGACTAAAAAAAAGATGAAAAGTAGAGGATAGAATGAGCTAGTGGGCATCTGGAAAGCAGGGCAGTTATAATAATTAGTTATGTGCTCTTGACTAGCATCACCCACTCCATGGCACTGCAGGGGAATTCAGGAATGCACACAGTTTAATACATTTCTTATGGAACTAAACTTTTATGGGTTTATAAAGATCTGGATAAATCCTGCTGCAAGCATTCTCATGATGCTGGGGAAGGTCAATAAATATTGGAAATATTAACTTCTGTGGCAATGCACATGCCACAGTACCTGACAGCAGACTTACAGGATGGATGTAGTGAGTGCTTGCAAGGTCAGATGCCCGTTTGCCAGCACCAGTGGAAGATTCCCTATTTTGTCATCCAATACAGTCATCTGGTTCCTCTGGGATGCGAGCTTTCTCTTCATCGCAGGCATCACATGCCAGTGTCTAACCAGTCAGCAGCTTCTGATTACCCTTTTCACATACTGACTTCTGCTCTCTTTCAGGGTGCAGTGGCTGGGTGTCAGCATATTTTGCGGGGTTTTATTTTATAGAGTGGTGGTTAGGCTGATGGACAAATGACCTTCTTCCTCAGTAAGAACTGCCCCTGGCTTACATTGTAAATGTGTTGACTGTAATATTTGGATATGCCTGTGGTTGCTGTACGTTTATGAGATTGAACAAAATCCTAATGTTACAGGCATTTAGTAAGGGAGAGTTCTGTTAGGATTCCTTGAGCCTCAGCCACTTTCTTGGCTGTGCGTATAAAGAGCAGGGTGTTGTGAATTTAGGGGGGCTGTATGTCCTAGGAACATCAGGACATCTTCTCATTGGTAGTCTCTACTTATGACTATGTTGTATTGCATAAACCTTCCCACTGCCTTCACAGCTGGGGCAGTGATCACCATTTTAGCCAGTATGCTTGAGAATTACTGACCTGTCTCCCACATTTCTTTGTCTGAAACAGGGGTAATGGTTGCCGTAGAGAGTGTACTTAACACCATGACCTTGGGAGGGAAATTGTTGGGGTAATATGTTTTGCCTGAATGTTTAGCATTCAAGGAATGGAACACCTGCCCTGTGAGGACAGGCTGAGAGAGTTGGGGCTGTTCAGCCTGGAGAAGAGAAGGCTCCAGGGAGACCTGATAGCAGCCTTTCAGTATCTAAAGGGGGGCTACAAGAGAGAAGGGGACAGACTCTTTAGCAGGGTCTGTTGTGATAGGACTAGGGGAAATGGTTTCAAACTGAGAGAGGGGAGATTTAGACTTGATTTAAGGAAAAAGTTTTTTACAATAAGGGTGGTGAAGCACTGGAGCAGATTGCCCAGAGAGGTGGTGGATGCCCCGGACCTTCAATGTCAGGCTGGCCAGGGCTCATGAGCAACCTGATCTAGCTGTAGGTGTCCCTGTGCACTGCAGGGGAGTTGGACTAGATGGCCTTTAAAGGTTCCTTCCAACTCAGACAATTCTATGATTCTATGAACTTTATAAAAATATGTCTGGATGACCTTATTTTCCAGTATATAATGTTTGGGATTTGTTTGCAAAAGTTTTTTTCTTTCTCTGAAGGTTTTGATGAAAAATGACTGTATTGAAGATCTCTGTAGCACCAGCCATCCAGTTCTGGCTCACACTGAGCATCTGTCAGTGTACGTTGGAAAGACTGAAGTGTTCAGACAAATCAAAGGGGCTGGGATTAGATTTGGGAGCTGGATTTTAAACTACGATGCATTACTCCAGAAGTTCCATCACAAATATCTTTTACTAAACATACTTATATTATCAATATTGGTTCCTGTTTATCTGTGATTTTATATAAACACATAGAGATATGCGCTTTGTTTACAATTCTTCTTTTCTTTCAATTTTTTCTCTACTTAAATTTTTGTTGTAATTTGTCCATGAACTTAAGGTCTAACTAAACACTTATTCACAAATGGGGTCTTGTGCATGTCATTTTCAGCCCACAATATTGTGCAGGCATTGTGAAGAAAAAATCGTCCTGCTCCTTACACTATTTATAACTTTCTCATGCAGAGAGGTGAGACACATTAAACTGTTCAACAACTGTCTTCTATTTAATTATATCAGCAAGAAAAGTCTATTCTTTCCTGTACTTTCTGTTCCCTGGTTCTCTGGTTTCCTTATGGCCACCTTTGATCTGTAAGGACACAGTGCTGTCTTACTGAGATTATATCTTGAGTAGTGATAGTAGGTGAATTGGATCAGATAAAATAAAACCTGATCTGTACACTACTCTAAAACTCAAACTGAATCAAAATGCAATATCTCCAACTGCCGTCAGTGACTCTTTGACCTTCAGGGTCTGTGCAGTGAAGAAGTTGATATGTACCTAAACTACATGGCTGTCATTTTTACTTCAACATAATTTAAAGTATAAACACACACAAAGTAGTTTATTAAATTTCCTGTAGACTTGGAAGCTTGAGGTAAAAGCATGAAAATATATTATGAGTGGATCAGAACTCTCACGGCTTGCAGAAAGGTAAACAGACACAGTGAAAGCATTCAAAATCTCCAGTGGTGCTTTTGCTAATACAGCCACAACTTTAAAAACATAGAAAAAAATAAAAATAGGTTTCTGTTTTCCTCTCAAATTGAATGATCTTTTCTTCTGGCCAGCATCAGATTACAGCTAAACATTACCTTAAGTAGCCTACTCCCAACCCCCATCCTCACCACTCAGTATAGTACTGTAATCACCAATGATCATCTTTTATTTGAGATGGAATAATATTGTTTATCGAATGATTCTAGTGCTGTGTCAGCTGGGGAAACTGGCTGTAAGCAGAGTATAACTGCACCCATTCTGTTTTTTGTATCATGAGGAGAGCTCTGCAAGTTAGTCTAGCAGGTAGACTCTGCTGCCCCACTGATGAGATCCCTCCAGCATTGCCCACTGTGGATGTCCTCACAGAGGGACAGAAAGCACAAGCTCACAGTGATTTGGTGGCTCTAGCTCTGCAGCAGCTAATGGGTGGTCACAAAATCTGCTCCAGGTACAGGATGTGGTGGCAGCCACCTGCCTGATGTTCCACAGGATAGATGGCTGGCTGCCTTGCTACCCGAGGAGGACATGTCCAAGGTCTGCCCACTCCCTGGGTGCACTCAGGCACTTTGTCCCACATGTCCTTAGGGCTTGCCTTGCTATGCTCTGACTGACTATGCAGACACATAGGTTGACAGCAGGAGGACTGTGTCTACAGACAGCCCAAGATATGCTTTTGGCCAGAAGAAGATATGGTAAATAAACAGCAACCATTAAACCTCCAGTTTGGTGGTAGACTTCTTGTTTACTTCTCTTAGGATGGAGTTTACTGGCTGATGGAAGTCATTGTACTGCCCTGCATTTCATTAAATCTCCACTCTGCACATCCTACCCTATCCAAATGTACTTCTTAAATCAGAAGAACAAACATATGTACTGCTAAATATTTTTCTTTCCAGCAGTCAAAAGCCAAGGCTTTAGATAAATAAGCTCATCTGTGTGTAGGATTTTTTTTTTTTCTGAGAGCAAATGAATAAGTGTACAATTAATAAATCATATTAATAGTTTGAATAGAAAACAAGTGTGATTTTATATCGCTTCATTTGACAAATAGTTAAAAAACTTGTTTGTGTTTATAGAACATGTTAACTAATCTGACACTCATAACAATAATTATAGTAATGATAATAACTATAATCCTATAATCATTATAGTATGGAATGAACAGAAGGGAAAAAGGTTGTGCTAATAATAATTACTGGTATAGACAACCACCAGAACAAGTAATCTAACAAATCACAGAAAAAATTTCTGTAACAGTAATCTTGGACCAATAATACATATTATTTTGTACACATATAAGTGCAAATATGAAAGTAATTAATGCCATTTTTTTCGAATCAATGATCACTGGTACTGAACTACTCCAGACACATTCACATTCCTTTGTTATTCTCTCTTTTCCTTCCCACCAGGCTCATCTATGATTGGACAGCTGGCTGGTGTCAAAAAAAGATGTATGATTAGCAATTTCTTTTACCTTTTCCTTAGTTAAAGTATAATTTGTTTTTCTTTCCCACACCTGGTTAATAATTCTTGCAAAATTTGTAGAAGTGTGACTTTGCGACTTTATCCTTCTGTCAAACTTGACTGAAATTGCCCAATGGCTTTAAAAGTCATTATAAAGAGTGGGACAGATGTTTGCTCAGACAACAGAATCACATCAAAATTATTTCTTTAGGAAAATAAAGCAGAAAATAGATTGAGCAGATTTTTGTTTATTTTGGCATTTTCACACCTTATTTCTTGGTTTGGTGTAGCAAATGTGAATCATAAATGTGTATTTCTAATTACTTTCATAGAACAGTGTAGAGCTTATTACTTTCATAGAAGAGTCTGGATTCATCTTATTCACACAATGGGAGATCAATGTGGTTTTGGCTTCACAAACTGCATCCGGGGTGATTTAAATCCAGCTGCTATATTGTACAAAACACTGAATTCTAACTAATTCATGATTACCGAAAAAATTATGAAAGAACTAAATAACTTTATTTTGTTGAGACAGGCTTGTCTGTATTGTAAAAAGTTAAGTAACCAAGAATGACAAGAACAATTTCTCAACTCTGTTTTCTGCTCATTATTTATAAATAATTATGAACTCTTGCCCAAAATACGGATGAAATATTTTCTTCAGTTCTTTAATTTTCATTCTTTTCTGAATGTCTGGAATTTATCTCGGGACCAAATGTGCTAAAATAATGAGGGGTTGATATTTGACTAGTATTCAAGTCTGAGTCTTCACAAGAACACAGTGTGACAGTTCCAGCATGAATTTGCCAAACAAATGCTTATTGGTTTTGAGTTATAAAAAATATATAAAGTGCTGCTGGTTTCCTGAGTGTTTTTGTTCATTTAATGGAAGTGGCCTTGTGAAATATGTCTGCTTTTGTAAAAAATGAGATCCCACAAAACACAGGAAAATGAGGACTAAATGCAATGTTGTATTTAGCAATAGACCTATTTGACAAAGAAATATTCTATCAAGAAAAGGATCAAAAGAAGACTGGATGAAGCACAGAGGAAAGTAGCAGAGGAAATAATATAACATTAGCAGAAAGGACAAGATTATCTACTCAGTGGACATTTCTAATTCAAATTAAGATCTGCTGTTACTGAGAAAGTCTGGAGTCATTTAGTTCCCTTAAACATAAAAGAGATGCTGTCAATTATGCCATATATCCTCTTAGAGTGCTATATTCTCTGAAAAACTTTCAGATTTTCTTTTATATTTTTGAAAAGAAACTCACACTTCTCTGTGTACAAATTTATTTATTTATTTATTTATTTATTCTGATGGAAGAAAAAATAGAAGCAGTGTGGAAGAGATTTCTATTCATATACACTGCTTTTCTTCGATGGTGAGGAGAAGGCAGTGGGGCTCAGGAGACACATTCAGAAGGAGTGGAACCTAACATGATCTGTAGCTGATCCTGAATATGCATAGGGTGGGTTTACTCTCGACAAATCTTTCTTTAACTATTAGATGCATTCAACATTGAAGAACAGAGGTGGTGAGGCTCTGCAATGGGAAGTTTTAAATAGTGATCCACCAGCTGGATCCCAGCTAAAAGCTCTTTGAGCTGGCCTCTCTTTACCCTCATATTGTATTGCAAAAAATATTCTGAGAAACCCCATGCCCCATCTCCCTAGGTCTCTGATTCCTATGTGCTGCCCAGCAGAGCAGATCCTGGCAGGGTATGCGTATCTTGCAGAGTGTGCAGGACTCACTGGCACTGCTTCCTCACATAACAATTGTTTAACCTCAGTTTCTTTGTTCTGCAGTAGCTACGCATGTGTAGCTGCCCAATGGTACCCATTACCTAACTTTCTCTGTCCATGCATTAAACACCTAAAGTGAGTGCTAGCCTGACACTGTAATCCTTGAATATGCAGGCACCGGCAGGGGACAGTTCATCCTGTTTAAAGTAAGTATTTAAGTAGGATGAACTGGCCTCAGGTTATGAACATCTCTTCTCCACTGACTGTAGAAGAAATAGCTATATATCTCTGTCACTATATTTTTCTCTCTCTCTATTTCTCTAACTGAATTATCTAATACAAATATGTTTTGGGAAGTATTCTTGAGAGGAATCCTGGCCTCATTCTCACACTCAGCCTCCAATGTAAACTAATTTGAGATTACTATGACAAAATAAAGGTTAAAATGGGAATTCAAATGTACTGGCACCGCAGTTCAGAAGCCTTGATTTACTTCTTCTCTGTGCCATTTGAGAAAAGGGTTATTATATACACTCTGGGGCATGTACCAGCTCAGGCAGTGGCCTACTGCAGGCACTGTATTGCTTCTGCCCTTCATGCAATACTTATGCAACTGAAAAAACTTTCTAAAAGGCAAAACGAGTGCCAAGTGAAAAGTAGATCTGCTTTCCCATAGTATTATATGGAAAAAGAAATAAGTACTAACTCTACTCTAGAAATGTCTGTGTAAGAGGGCAAGAAGCAGTCATTGGGGAAATGAAAAATGGGAGCACAAAAATTAGATTCACAGGGTCAAGATATTCTGGTCAAAAAGGGAGCTTTTACTTGTAAAGGACACTGCTGAAGCTTGAATCAGGGCTAAAGTAAATTTTACCAGTCTCTTGGCCACAGACGCGCTAATAAAAACCTAAAAGTCTCATGTTAGCAATCAAGAGACTGTAATTTGCAGTACAAAATAAATTCATGAAATCATTATGAAACTTCAAAACAAGATCTCATTCAGAGCCTCCAAATTGCCTTCAGTAACTTTATTTCCTTTACAAGGGATAGAAAACTGTAAGGCATTGAAGCAGAATAAAAATGATGGAGGTTTTTCAATGGACTCATTGTAGGAATAAAGAAAATAAACTATCAAACTGGCCTTTATTGTCAAGGTAAAGAGCTATTTCTGTGCTGGACATTTCGGCACTGATTTGTGAGACACACTGTCTCCGTGTAAAGTTTACATCTATAACCTATTCACATTTTGGTTCTGAATACAGCAAGAAAAAATAGGTTAAAATAACTGGGAATTATTCTCAAAAAAATTATGTCACCATTACCTCAGAGTAAATGTGTCTTTAGGTTTTTGTTACTCCTTAAATAGCTTTTTTGTGCTGCTAGAGTTTAAGCACTGCTGGAACTCTGTCAATTCTTGACCTTATTTTTTTTTCTTGCCTAAGCAAGGAAAACTCCCAGCTGATTGTAAGAGTGCTCTGTTGTCATCACAAAAGACCCTCTTCTTTGGGAGAAAAACTGAATTTCCGGTGTGAGATCATCAGGTTCAAGAAAAGGAGAAAAAAATTCTCTTAAAAAATAACTGAAGCAGACAGCAGAGTAGGAATTGGTGACTGTCTGGCATGTAGTCAGATCGTCAGTCATGGCAAGGCATGAGCAACATGGGCTCTGCAGCTGCAGGCTGAAAAAAATCGGTGAGACTAAACAGTGAGCATTTATCAACAACTGGAAGCATTTAGACAAAGCAACTAATTTTTCATTGTCCTCCTTTATAATCATTTTTTTTTTTTCTTCTGCGTTTTTCTCTAGCCTGAAAGGCAATTAGCATACAGAGTTCTCACCAGGCCTTCTAAGGACTTTTCTCTTCTCATGGGTTGACAAGGTAGAACTGACTGTACACAAGCAGGTTCTCGCCTGATTAAAAGATTTGGGGGACAAGCAGACTGTCTGCGGAATTTATTTAATTTTAATAGGATGAAGCTGGCACTGTTCCAAAGGAGCTGGATCCTGGTGTTCTTCCCTAGAGCTAGGCTCTGGACTCAGAATGCTCTGGCTGTAAAATGCTTGAGCCTTCAGAAATGTAAGGCCTTGGCCTTAAATACTTGGCTCCTGTTATCTGCTGTGGGTAATATTCTTGTGACAGAAAAGCAGAGTGCACGTACTGGTCTATTTTCCATGGAAATACATTTTACTGCCATTAGAGATGCCACAAAGGCAAAAAGTGGGGACAGATGAGCTGTGGGTCTTGTGCTTTCTGCTTACTCCTGCAGCTTCTCAGATGGAGGTAAACTGAGGAGCTGGTAAAAAAATTGGGTAGAAAGAAGCATGTGAGTATTGGGAAGAGAGTTATTGGTGATGAGACATCGATACCAATGATAAAATGTCTGAGTTTTGCTCTAATCAAGAGTGCAAGGTCACAGAGAGGTCTGTAATGTTGTCAGGGTGTATCCTTGTCCCTAATGTCTAGGAAAGGCAAATGATTTCCTTTGGCATCAGTGACTGTGCAGCATAGAGGCAAAATGCCTTGAAAAGTGGTGTACCACTTTCTTGCAGTAGAGAAGGAAAACAACATGTACATGAGGATATCTTAGGCAAGAAGATCTGTTAATTGGAGCGATAGCTATCTAAAGCAATCATTAGCCATATACCAACAAAAAAATGTATGGCAGAAAGCAAGTTTTCCTTGACAGACACAGAAATCATTGTCCTCACCATTTTTCACTGTCTCTAGACAGCTACATCAGCTGAGGACTTGGCCCTTCATTTCTACTGCTTGTAATTGCCCATTGCACAGAGAATTAACTAGGTGGCAGTAATCACTCAAAGATCTAAGATATGCATCATAATCCTTACTTTTTTGTTGTTGTTGTAATAAAATTGGAGGAGGGGAAGGACAAATAATTTCAGCTCTTAAAAGAATATTTTGTCTTAACTACTCTTTGCAGCAGCTTATATAGCAGATTTGTGGCTAGCACAAAGAAAGTAGTCATGGATTCTGGTTCATCACTGAAATTGCATATGCACTGAGCTTTTAACTCTATGTAGTACAAAGAGCTGCTGAATTTACGGAACAGTACATTCAGTTCCCGAACTGTTAACAGAAAATTCATGCCTTGGAGAATATTATCCACTGTTGCTTCATCCTCACTGGTATATCAACATTCAACTATTCTGTACATTAAAGAGTGGCCACATAGGAGAGAGTGAAAAACAGGAAGAAAGAGGGTGAGCTCTGATGGAATTGAGGTGGAATTATTCGGAAAAGTATACCATGATATAGTGTAAATCTTCCATTTGTCAAAATAATCCATAGACGTACATTTTGCTACAATTCATGTCAGTAGAAGCTAGAAAGATGCAAACAAAAATTAAATGTGAGCTACAAGAGCTTATTCATTGTGCAGCTCCTAGGAAAGAGGCCCAAGTGGAAATACAACTGTATAAGGATCTCACTTCAAAACCTGTTGGTGGGAACTTAGTAGGTGGCTGATGGTAAAAACTCTGCAGTTTGTTTCCTCCTTAGTCCTGAGGTTCCTTCTGAGTCTTAGGAGATTAACTGCAGTTAAGAGACGTGTTTTCAGACAGCGTATATGACTTCATGCTACAAAGCTCTTACCAGTTCTGCGGTGATGCTTAAGAATGTATAACTTGGCAGGTATGAAAAAAATGTAAATACAGTTCACCAGACAGAAAGATGGGCAAATATTCACATTCCTCTCAAGGAATGTGAAAAAATCTTTACTGATATGACAGCAATGCCTTATATTCATGACTACACAACATCTGAATGGAAGGAAGCACAAAATGTGCATCTCAGTAGGTCACTAATATTGAAAACTCTCAAATTGTGATCATATTTTGGAACTCTGTCTGTATTATGAAACCATGTAATTCATTATTGTTTTCAGAAATAAGTGCACTTTTGCTCCAAGTTCAATGGTACAATTCATGATTGGTTGCATCTCTACTAAAGAGTAAGAAGTTGTGCCCAGTTTTGCTGGTAGTACATTTGACAAAGTTATCTGTGGAATGAACCTCCTCAGAGTTTTGGCTCAGAGACAGAGAAAGAAGATGAGAACTCAGTCAATTCTAAAGGGAAGGAGGAGTAAGGTACAAGGGAAGAGCTAGCAGTGCCCCATTCATTTTGATATTGCTCTCCATTTCATGTATACTTGCTTATTTACCCCACGTATATGTGTGAAGTATCAGATAAATTTGGCTTTAGCCCCAGTTGACTTTGCTGTACCTTACTGCTTGCAGAGTAAACCAGTGGAGCAGATTGTTAAAGTATTTTATTATATCTCAGATCCTTATATGTGGGCTACAATGTGTGACATCTTAGACACTGGTTTAACTGGGGATAAAACGTGTATTTTGTGAATCCTAAGTATAATTGTATGTACACGTACAAGTGTATATTTGGGGGACTAGTGAATTTTATTTTAAAGGTGTGAGAAAGTCTTGAAATTTCACAAGATTCTTTCCTCCCTTTTCCTCTGATTTTTTGTGCTTTAACTTTACAGCATTGGATGCAACCTTTAGATTTGGAGTTCTGCTCTTAAATGTTGCATTTTAACCAATATACTTACCTACCTTTTTAGTTCTTTATCACCACAGAAAACTTTTATGAGCTTAATGTGAAGCATTTTCTGAAGTATGTTATTGAATCAACATACATCCAGTTTACATCCAGCCTTGGAAAAAATCATATCCCTTTTATTTTGACTTTTGTCCTTATTTTCCTATGTATTTCATATAACATCTGTAGCTACGACCTATTGCATATTTTCTTATCTCCCCCTTTTCTTGAATTATGTCTATAACAACCTTTCTTCTCTTGTTTAGCAGTTGATCAAGATAGTAGAAATCAAACATTTATTTTCCTGTAGGATTTCTTTTATCGGTTAATCTAATGTTTTTCATTTTTAAAATAGAAATGATAAAATTTCTTTACTTACAGGTATTCCTTAATGATATTTGATGTGGTTTGAAATCCATAGATTGTCCATGCTGTAAAAGTGTTGAGAATTTTAATTTTGATAAAATGTTAGAGTGCTTTTATCAATCATTATTTAATGGATGCTGAGAATTCCTGATATACTGCTAAAATCTTGAGATAGTATTTTAAGTAGTCCTAAACTAATCAATTTTCTTTTATATAAATACAGGTATATTATATATTCTCATATCTATAATTTTTTGTTAATCTTGCTTTTGAGAAATCCAATAATGAGATTTCTTAAAATCATATTGGAATTGTTAACTAGATCTTTACCAGAGAAACAACTGTGTGATCAGTGTGATAGCTGAAAGAACAGGAAGCGAGAAATTAAGAAGGAACATTGTGATTTCCTTCCTCTTTTTCCTCTTTTTTTTTTTTTTTTAAAGTTATGCTAAATAACTCTTCATTCATGTGCTGTTGTGGATCATGTGTTCACTGACCTCTAATCATTCTTAATTTCCTCACTTTGATTCTCTCCAACTGTTTCTCATCTTTGTAAGAGCAGCCAAGTAAATGCTGATACAGAAAAAAAATACATTCTCTAGATAAAATTATGAAATCTATTTCAACTGGCTAAATATTTCAGTCTCAAGTGGACAGTGTATCAGTGAGATTGCTTCTGAACATGTCTTTCAGTTTCAATGCGCATATAGAAGACTCTTAAGACTGTATGGTACCTTCCACTATGAATAAAAGCACAAGATGAAAGTCCTAATAAAAGGAAGAGTCAAATGAAAATGTTTGTTCAAGTTACATTACTACAAACAAAAACCTTACTAAGAAGTTAAGATAAAAATTTAACTTGATATAATTTAGATATTCCAAAATGCCTCTCATGTTACTCTGTTACAACAATGATTCAAAACTATTGCTATCAAAAATCTTAATCAATTGATACTATATGTGTTAACAGCATTAGTCAGTTTTATTGGAATATCCATGACTCCTCATAAGAAAGGAGAGAAAATTAGACTATATTCTAGAGTCATGACCATTCAGAGATCTCTAGAGATTCACCAATTTAATATTAAGGTTTCCATAATATATGGAAGGCAATTTTATTGTCAGCAAGTACTATTAGGAATGAGAGATGTAACACAACTAAACTTTTCTTTTTGTTTTCTTAATCTGAAATAGATGCCGTTTTGACTGAATGCTGAATACCTCTCGTTCCAGGAAAACATTACTGAGCCTCAAAGTTTCCCCTACACCCTATGACTTACTACAAAGATGCAATTTCATCTGAAAATGGGAATTTGTTGAATCTTGAAGTTCAGCTTGAAACTGATTTTATGCCTACTTTTCTCTTTAAATGTTGCTGCTTGTTGAGGGGTAACTGATATTTTGTACTACTAGCGGAAGTTTCCATGAAGGCACACCAAGAAACCACCCAATCCTTCCAACCTTAAAGTAATCCATTTTATGTTTGTAAAATGGATTGATATTGTCAGGCCTGCATGGAATAAAATGTAACAGGAAGATCCCAGGCTGTACTGAATTGGTTTTTTTTTTTTTTTTAATAATATTTCCATATGAAATTTGTAGGCTGGTAAGGACTATTATTAAGAACTTGTAATTGATGAGGAATTTATATAGTTAATAATACAAATTTTGTTCCTAACTTACCACAGATAGACTTAAAGAGACAAAATCGTTAAACTTCTGAGCTTTCCAATGTCCAGCCAACAGATTCATACTCTGCTAAAATTTCATCCAAGTGACTAACAGTTGCAGATGTATTTGTATAATAAATTTAAACAAGTTTCTTGAAATGTAGATTACCATTTTTCAAGAGAAACTATAGTATAGTCATAGAGCACTTATCCCATTAAAGGTTCTGAAGTTACTCTTTTAAAGAAATAGTTGAATAAGTTATTTATAATTTTTATGGGAGTAGTGATGTTTGAGGAGGGATTTGTAAGAGAAACAGGTGAATGCCAGCGACACTGGTTAGGAAATGAGTTGCAGTTTATTACTCTGATGTCTCTGCACCAAGATTATAAACTGATAAATTAATGAGCTTCATATAAATTATATACAAAATCTCCAAACACGTCCTGCTATATAAAAAAAAACAAAAACAACATGAAAATTTTAAAATAATATTCTTGCTATTCTAAATCTATCCTTCTGCATGTTTGTTATGAAGCAACCTTAAAATTATGTCACCATTTGCTAATATTTTCACAAGTCTTTTGGATTATTTAGTTCAGTTTTGAAGGTTGTTATTTTTTGTTCTTTATTTTCTCTCCATGCAATCCGATCCAATTTTTTTCTCTATCTAACATACCCCATAACGTGCTCATCCCTGGATTAACTGATTGCTCTCGTGTCTCAGGTCACTCATCAGTTTGTCTTGATTTTCTTTTTTATTTACTGTTCCTCTGATTTTAGGACCATCTGCAGAAATGATAATCCTTTATTCTACAACAAATATGCACAAGTAAGTTTTGGGGATGAGGCGAGAAAGGAGAACCATCACCTGGAACACGTTGGAACAAAAAACCCCATGCTGAATTGATTTTTAATGAGCAAAAGTCAAAATAAAACAAAATCCTTTCCTTGAGCAGCAGCTTACTATTTTCAAAAGAACGCTTGGAAGGGTGATATATTATGGCAGCCATCCATACAGCATGGATGCAAGGCTCTGCTGCCTGTCCTTGAGAAGAGTGGTTTGCTCTCCTTTTGGTTAACACTTATGCAGCGATCAGCAGGAAGAATTAAGTGGAGCTGCAATGTGTTCCTGTGTATCTGAGCAGAAAAATGTTCTCTGCTCTGCATTTCTTCATGCTGCTAAGACAAATTCTAATTGACAGGCTTCCAGAAGCAATAGGCATTACATGTGCACTCAGCATTGCACAAGAAGAAAAAAGGCAGTGCTATATGTAATGTTAACAATGAAAATTTCCAGATTTATCTTGCAGAGGTGCAATAGGAGATTTCTATTTGCAAATAAGGGTTATACCTTTTCACCTATTTTCATGAAGTCTTTGTCCATCAGAATAATGAGAAATGATCATAAAATTTTCTGAAGAAAATAAAAGTATAAATGGGATAGGAGCAGCTCTACTAATTTCTGAATGTCATATTACTGAATTCACAGAGGATGAGAAAAGATAATATTCCTTTGTATTGTTTTCTTTAAATAAAAGAATCCCACTATGTAATACTATATGAAGCCATATAGTAGCCAACCAAACCGATCAACAAGCAAAGACGCCAAACTGATGCTAACAGTTATCACTGGTATTTTCTTTTGGAAAAATAATTCTGCATTTAGGATATTTCAATACTGAAAGTTTATTACTTAAAAAAAGAACATTGGTGATTGCATTGTTTGTTATTTACACTGCTTGTGGGAATTTGAACAGAGGAAGGTAAAGAAGATTGTGGGTAACTGATAGCAGTCTTCAGAAAGATAACATCTCTCATACGTTATAGAATAAATGTAACAGAAATGTGGAAAATTATGAAGAATTCTGTGCTGGATACACACTCAAAATGGATGGACCATTTTGTATTGAGGTCCACCATTTTTTCTAATAGTGTTTGTTCCCAATGAACCTTGTTTCTTGTAAAAAATGATTTTTTTTTAGGTCAATGGAATTTATGTATATACATTCTATAATTCTTCTGAAGTTTCACTTCTGCAATGTAAACATATGACACATTTATTTCATAAAAGTCTTTCTCACATAAAATATCATACACAACATTCATTGTTAGATCTTCCATATTAGCAATAACCATTTACGTCTATATTTATATATATTTATTTATATAAATATTATATTTAATAGTGAAATCACTCTATTTATTGCATTAGTGTGAAGGACTAGTTTTTAAATTTAATACTACATCAGGTCTCAAAGTCTAAGCAGGACCTGACAGTACCAAGGAGGACACTCTTGTTACTGTACTAACACAGAAGACTTCATTTTGACTAATATGATATGTGAAATGCACATACAAACTGCCAAGAGGCATTGATGATGCCCAAGAACAGTGTAGGGTCATGAAACACTTGAGGAACCAACACTTCATCTGCCACAACAGAAGATAAAGTTTGAAAGTAGACACACACCAGGACCTTCAACAAAGAGAAATGCAAGGTCTTGCACCTGGGTTGCGGCAACCCCTGTTATCAATACAAGCTGGGAGATGCAAGGATTGAGCAAAGCCATGCTGAAAGGGACTTGGGGGTACTGGTGGATGACTAGATGGACATGAGCCAGCAGGGTGCTCTCCCAGCCCAGAAAGCCAACCACATCCTTGGCTGCATCAAAAGTGTGGCCAGCAGGGCAAGGTAGGTGATGCTGCCCCTCTGCTCTGCGCTGGTGAGACCCTATCTGGAGTACTGCATCCAGATGTGGAGTCCTCAGTGCAGAAGTGACATGGAGCTGTTGGAGTGTGTCCAGAGGATGGCCACAAAAATGATGCAAGGAACAGAACATTTTCCCATGTGAGGAAGACTGTTCAGTCTTGAGAAGAGAGGGCTCCAGGGAGACCTGATAGCAGCCTTTCAATACCTAAAAGGGGTCCTATGAGAAAGAAAGGGACAGACTCTTTAGCAGGGTCTGTTATGATAGGACTAGGGGAAATGGTTTAAAATTGAGAGAGAGATGATTTAGACTAGATATAAGGAAGAAGGTTTTTACGATAAGGGTGGTGAAGCACTGGAACAGGTTGCCCAGACAGGTTGTGGATCCCTCATCCCTGGAGGCCATCAAGGTCAGTCTGGACAGGGCTCTGAGCAGCATTATCTATCTGTAGATGTCTGTGTTCACTGCAGGGAAGTTGGACTAGATGACCTTTAAAGGTCCCTTCCAACTCGGACGATTCTACGATTCTATGATCATGTGTCTCGTCCTACTCCATGGGTTTTGATGGAGGTGAATCTTTTTCTGTCTCCTGAGTCAGGCTTCCCCTGGCAGCAGGGATTGCACTAGCGAAGGAGTCACCCAAGACTGGAGAGGATCAGTAAAAAAGAATTTATTGAGAGCTTTCTAAGAACAACTAATAAGCTACTTCAAGGCAAAATTGTTTAATTTACTAACAGCAATTATTAAGCTTTACCAGTAAAAGTATTTTGGCGGAGGTCTATTTCTAGGGTAAAAGTTCTAAGACAATATTAAGCGACTGCTACTAACGAGTGAAAAGAGTAAAAGAGGATAAAGGGACAGACAGACAGACAGAAAGACAGATATAGAGACAACAAAGCAAAGAGGATTCACCACTCCTCGGATCCAGCGATGTCCTGGTGTCTTGGTCTTTGGTAGTGATGGGTTGTTCAAGGTGTGAAGGTGAGTTGATGACGACTTGATGATGACTTGAAGACAACAAAAAATGAACATACGTGCTCACTTACTTATAGCCAGCGGTCCCAGACCACTCTTGGAGTGACAGTTTCTGGCACCCAGGTTCTCAGCAGGAATCTCCTTTGTTCCTGTCTTCCAGGCCTTGCAAATTTAAATAATCAGGAATAGGAGGAAGCAGGTAGATGCCATACTGTGTCCTGCCTTCACAGAACACAATGGAATCATCTCCCAGCTTCCTTTATCAGGCTGAAAACATTTACTCCCAGGACAGAGTGTTCAGACAGAACACTTTACCATTTTGAATCTTCAGGAAGCACCATCCAACATTGCCTGTGTTGGGCTTTCCCATTAGAGAAACAAACAGCTTCTGGCTCTGTCCAAAGGAAATACTTTCAAATGTAAAATTGTCAGCAAAGTGTTGCTGATTGTAGAAGGCTTTGGCCTTATCTGCTCACACTGATTTGAGACAGTGCTTTCTTACCAGTCTCAGACACCATGCCCAGAACGTAACCTAATTTGACCTTTAATGGAAAAGAACAAGACTGTAACAACATTAGAGATGTACCCAAGAAGAATCCTTTGAGAGATCAGTACCACTGCTGCATCATTTTTTTGTTACCTCAGTTTGCCCCCAGTTCATCACGAGACCTCCTGCTCAGTTCTTTCAGAATGAGAACCTTTTCTGTACAGTAATGTCTAAAATAATTTCATCATATCATCCACAACACTCCTCTATCCAAATACAATGAGTTAACTTAAAACCGGCTAATGTTTAGTTTCATGTAATCTCAGGATGATTTGGAGTAAAGTATTGTAGACAGTGATCACATAAGTGGCTTATCTCGAGTGTCTGAGAGGGAGGTAACAGTAATAGAAACCATGCAGCTGACAGAATGAAATGCTTGCAAAATGCAGTGATTGTGTCACCCTTGTATACAACAGAGATTTCATTTATTTCCTCTAAATGAAAAAAAGAATTTCAGTACAAAATCTTAGTGCTAATTGGGCTTAGCTGCTAAATGGCTGGTTTCCTACATTCTCCTCTTAATATTATCCACTCTGTCAAACTACTGTAAATTCTGTGGAATTAGTGAGTAAACTGGCACAATGACCTATGAATTTTTTGCCTCTCAGTTTCATTTGGCTAATTTTGTTTTTACAATGACAAGTTAACTCTCAACTTCATCAATATAATTCTTGCTGACAGTTTTGATTTCTGTTGTTGCATTGGGTTATTTTATTCCTCTTGTCAATCGTTATTGATTACAGTAAGAAGCACTTATTATTATTGGCATTTAAGCCATTACAGTTTGCTGGGCAAAATTTTATTTTTTACTTTTTTTAGAATTTAGAAATATTGGATGTTCTGTTCTCTAAGAGTATTTCATGGTCTCTGTCTCTCATAATATAGAGTTATATATAAAATTGGTGCTGTTGGGAAAAAAGAAGGTTTGTGGATATACTTACTGACACTATACAACTGTTTCTTTATACCTTAACAATGGTAAGAGTGCATAGGAGTTCATGGTTCACAGACCTAATGGCTTTAAGTGCCTTTTTGTTAGAAGCCTTAGTGTTAACTACTCACAGTTTTGTAGGGAATCTGCAGCTTTGAAAAAGAAAGTAATGATTAGACACACTGTATTAGAGAAGACAGAGATTTCCCTTTGTGGGAAGAATATTACAGTCACAAGGAAAAAAAATTAAAAGTTTAATAACATTCCTTGGTGAAAGACTATTTTTGGAAGCCTGCAGTCTGGAATGTAAAAACAAACGAACAAACAAACAAACAAACAAAAACAAACAAACAAAAAAACTGCTATAAATATTTCAGTTTTTAAACTGTAATATGTATAGAAGGGAAACACTTTCATCCTGCTCACTTTCATCCTGCTGTCCAGGCAGATGCACCTCCTCAATGTACTCTGTAACAGAAGTGGTGTTTCTTATTCTCTACTAATTTCTCTGTTAATTCCCATTGCTTTTCACTCTCATAAAGCTCTGCAGTTTTCCCCTTTATTCTTTAAAGAAAATATAGAAATTTTGGTTTGTAAACAAAGCAAAACACGTAAGTCTCCCACTCCTTTCAGAGATATTACACAGTATAGGCATTTTGCTTAATAGACAAAATTTTGCTTCGCTGGCAAATTTCCCCTGATATTTCAGTGAATAAAATCAAAAGGGATAAGTTAGGAGCTATTTTCTTATCAGTTATCATGATTTGTTTGTCTGTAGGTTTAATGGTATTTAGAAAGAGATTGGCTTGCATTTAACTCCTAGTACTATTGCTGGCTGAAAATTTTATGACCAGCAGAACACCGAACAGATTGGTTACCTCTACAGATCTTTCAGGACACCTACCTGTGCCGAATACTGCTACAAAAAAAAAAAAAAAAAAAAAAAAAAGAAAAAAAGAAAGACACAAAAAGA
>VXAV01000213.1:11571-37914 GCA_013399715.1 Alectura lathami | reverse complement strand
AAAAAAAAAAAAAAAAAAAAAAAAAAAAAAAGGAAGAAAGAAAGGCAAGTACAGATTAACAGAAGGGCAGAGTAAACAGTTCTGCCATTACTGGCCTTGGCATATTAGGAGCTTAGCAACTCGAAGTCTTTTACATGCATTACAATTAAAGAGAGATTTGCAGAGGAAGCTTTGCGTTGGCAGGTCTTCCATTCCAAATTTTCACACTGCTAGACAGTTATGCAACACACTTCTACTCAGATTTCTTATCAAACTCTATAAAATATTAGGCACTAAAATTTAACACAATGGTAGATATATAGACACTATGTCTGGTCTACTAATATTTTGGTAGTATACACCGATAGACTGGAAGAATTGATCTGTTTGTAAGGAAGAATCTACTGTGACAAAAAGTCAGTTGGGAACTCTGAATAAGGTTTTTAGCAAAACATAGCACTTTGGAACAGTCCAAGAGGACTGTGGATTCAGATGTCAATGAATAGATTACACTGATCTTTAGGTGATCTTTAGAATAATATTGATAAGACTCAGCCTTTTACATAAAGTTTTCAGAAGATTTTCATGAAGTCAGATAATTTTTTTTCTACTACATTTCTTAATTGGTGTAATTAAAAAAAATTCTCTTTAAGAAAATAATTTATCTAAAACAAAATTAGCTAAGAGCCTTTGGAAAGTTCAACTGTTAATACTGATTTAAAAATATGTAATATTTATGAAATTAATGATGAAGCAGAGAAGACTAGTGAATTACCCTGTGGAAGCTACAGCTTGACATACATGAACAAGTTATATTCTTTAGAAAATGAAAGTGTGTATTTGATGACTTATCATTCTAATGTAAAGAATGATTATGGATAAGGGTCATTTATTTATATTCCCACTTCTTCAGCTCTGATTTTTCTCTTCAAAAGGTGAAAATGCATCGTTACTACTACAACAAGTTTATGATTTCAGATTTTTAATATTGTATTTATCACAGTTAAATGACTGCTCTCTACCATGGCATGGACCCTTTATGCACATACAGAAGGTAAGTGAGGGACAGAATATTTGGATCATCTGTCAGGATCTCCTGGGTCACATAGGTAACAGGGAAATAGATTAGTCTGTCCTAATTTGTCTGTTTAAAGAACTTTCTCTATGGTCTGTGGAGAGAAATAATGGTATCCATTTTTTCCTAAGTCTAAAACAGATCAAAAGTATCACCCCCTAGTGAAACCTATTTCACTTGGTTAACTACCATGTGAGTCCAGGATGACTGGCTTCTTCTTAAACATCCAGTATTAGGTGAGAGAAACTTGTTCCTCAGGACAGAATCAAGAGATCCTATTGATAAATTTGTCTTTTCGGTTTTGCTCACGAAAGAAACCTATTTTCAGCTCTGAAATTGGAACCAGCTCTGGTTCTTAGACTCACCATTTATTAAAATGTTTCTCTGCAAATCTTAGAAAATTTTACATAGTGCTGATCCAGTGAACTGGAGTAAGGACTAGGAAGGCATATTGAAAGACCAAATTAGAATGTTATATCAAGTTGGGATGTTACAGTCTGGATGGGTGGAAAACCATATTTGTAAAAACTGATTCAATGATTGGACTCAGATGACAGTAGTAAGTGGTGGGCTAGGTATAACAAAGGTATATCCTTGGACCTTCCTTTTTATTGTCTTTATCAGGGACTTGGAAAGGCATCAGAATGTAGTTTCATCAAGTTTGTGGATGACACCAAAAGATGACTATCATGACGGCTGAGTGTTGTAGCAGTTACTGTATGGGAAGAGGCTGAGGGAGGTGCGTTGTCCAGCCATGAGAAGAGATGACTTTGGTGGAACTGTACTGCAGTACCCCACATCTGGAGAGAGTTTATTAAGAAAGTGTTGCCAGAATTTTTCATTACTGAAAGGTGAGAATGGATGAAAAAGAGCATAAATTGAAATGAGAGAGGTCCAGATGCATATAAGAAGAAAATTTTTCTCCATGAGAATAACCAAACATTAGAAGAAGTTGCTCAAAGAAGTGATGCAGTCTCTCTCCATCCTTTGGGATTTTCAAAACCCAGTTGGAAGTTAGACTAGAGACTTACTGAGGTTCTTTAAAACCTGAATAAGTTCATGGGAAATATTCTTTCATGAATATATATGGCTTAGAAAAATGGCTACAGCCTGTGGTCAAATTTTTGGTTAGGTAATCTCTACTCAGGCACATCATGAATTTTACAAGTTGGAAAGCTACTCAGGCTCTACTTCAGGGTATCACCACTGTGCAAGGTTCAGGGGGACTCCCTGCACAGTACAAAGAGATCCCAGAGCATGGCGAGAGGACTCCAGGGCAGATGTGAGTCACATCTGGGTGCAAATGTCATGCTGCGCATCCATCACATGCTGTGTTCCATGTCTCAGCTGCTGCTCACCGAGCTGGAGGCACCGCCTTCCAAGTTGGTTTGAAATTGAGAGAGGGGAGATTTAGAGTAGATATAAGGAAAAGTTTTTTACAGAAGGGTAGAAAAGTGCTGGAACAGGTTGCCCAGAGAAGTGGTGGATGCCTTGTCCATGGAGTCCTTCAGGGTCAGGCTGGACAAGGCTCTGAGCAACCTGATCTATCTGTAGATGTGTGTGTTCACTGCAGGGAAGCTGGACTAGATGACCTTTAATGATCCCGTCCAACTCAGATGATTTTATGATTCTATGATTCTGTGATTCTACTTGTAAATGTGTTAATGCTCCTATTGGAAGGAAATTTCAGAACATCCCTGCTTTAATAGTTACAAATGTCTTTCTGATGTGTAGCCTAAATTTATTCATGGTTTCTGTACTCTGTTTTTGTGCCAACATAGTGTTTGTTAAACTTAAGTGACTCTTGCTCCTCCCTGATATTTTTCTCTTTGGTGTATTTATACACAGTACTCATACCCTTTCCAACTTTTATTTTCCTAGACTAGAGAAGCTAGACTCTTACATCTCTCAGAAAAAGTGTTCTTCATTCCCATCTTCATGCTAGAAACCCATTTCAGTACCTTTCCTGCTCACTTTTTCTGAACAAGATGCTTGGACTGTGTTCTGCCCTACGTGCTCCAGGGAAGATTTCAGCAGTGCCTGATGAGACATGCTACCATCTCAGGTAGCCAATTACTTCCTGCTTGAACAATGGCTGACAGTTTCATACAGACATTTCATAATACCAGGTGAATCTAATCATACTTTTGCTCCCCAGCCTTGCCTCATTGCTTAGCCTTGTGTGTTGCATTAACAAGAGAGTGCTTTGAAAATATAAGGAGCCTTAGGTTCTGCCTGACATCATGAATTTGGATGTGCTGGTATTTTCATGTCCAGCACATGAGCTCACGAAAGAAATAAACGACGTTCTAAATGTGCCATCTTACAACAGAGTAGTCAATATTTATAGCATTTTCATCTGTATTGAAAATGTCAGACTGACTCCAAAGTCAGCAGTATTTGGGGAAGAAAATTACTGATGACACTCACAAATCAGCAGGCATCCAGGCTTTCTGACCTCAGTAAGTTTTGACAATCTGGCTTAACTTAAAGTAATGAAGCACCTACTGTGCAAACATGACAAGTCCAGTGACCAAAACACTTATGACACAAGTCCCAGTTAACAATGTTTTTTTATTGCATTGGCAAAATGCTAACATATAAAGTCACTTCTTAAAAATGTGTAAGAACAAGATAAATAATTCATGTAGGACTTAGCTGAATTGCTTCTGATTTAGTTTTTTAAAGTCTGAAATGCACATCTGGACATGCATCAATAAATAAGCAGGTTAGACTTCCCTTGAAACAGCTTGTTCTTTGGAAATAACCACATAATTTGAGGTCAGAATGACCTTGGGATTCAGTTGAACGTCATTAAAGCATCCCATCAACAGGAATTAAAAAATCCAAGCTGAGATCAACTTGCTGAACTTGTGAAAACTGAGATATGCAATGTTGATTTGGTATAATGGCAGCAGTCTTACACAGTTAATTACATTTTTTTTTTATTCTCTTCATTAGTATTCCAGTTGACTTTAAAAATTCTCAAAATTGTTGCATGTGAAAGCCAACCTGGAAAAAATTGGTAGCTTACAAAATACAAGTATGTCAGCATTCCTGGATGTATATCAGTATGTCTAACAACACAGGATACTAATAGAAACTGTAATCATTACAATTCTACCACAGTCATGTTAGATATCTTTTGTATGTGTAAAATTTGCATTATTTGCACAATTTTATATTAGAGATAAAATAGAATGCATAATAGAAGATGACAAAAGATGAAACTCAGGAACTCAGGTGACTGCAAAAATAAAAAGAATTTGTACCTATTCACACAAGCATTTCCAATATTATCTTACCTATGTTCTTATTCATATACAGAAGGGAGAAAATAAAATGTCAAATTGATAATTTTCAGAAAAAATATTAATATATCTTTTAAGAAATACTGTGGTTTTTCTGAATAGTTTGGATCTTTCCCTCAAATTCTGTGTTTTAAGAATATTTTGATTTTCAATACAAGTTAAAACAAACAAAATTAAATATAATTTGTTTAGTACTGATGCTTTGGTATACTAAAGGCCAGTACAAGCTTAAAGTGATGTATGGACTGTACATTGACTGCTAAAATCGAAACTATAGATCTCGAAGTCCTTGCTCAGCTTTCCTTTTGCTGTGAAGTATTTTCCTTTCTAAATACCCTTAAAAATTAATACTGGGTTTTCACAGAGGCACAGAATAGTGAACATTTTGAAGTACTAGCTCATGTCTGAGCATTCATAAAATCGATAGACTTGATTCATCCTCACATAACTCTAAAGGTAATATTTACTTCTTGACTTATGAGTATCTACTGTCATTTGAAACGTCCTGAAGTATATAGGGCAGTACTGGGTGGTACCTTGTGTCTTTCTAGAACAGTACAGGGAAGCCAGGAAGTCTGCTGTAGGACAAGTGAAATGACACTAGACTCTTTAAGGCCTTTGACATGGTCCCCCATAACATCCATCTCCCTAAACTGAATAGATCTGGATTTGATGGGTGGAGACTTCGATGGATGAGGAACTGGTTGCTAGATCACATCCAGAGAGTGGTGGTCAATGGCTCGCTGTATGGATGGAGATCAGTAACGAGTGGTGTTCCTCAGGGGTCTATTCTGGGACAGACACTCCTTTAATATCTTCATCAATGATGTCGAATGATGTTGACAGTGGGATCGAGTGCACCATCGGCAAGTTTGCAGAAGATGCCGAGCCGTGTGGTGCAGTCAGTACCCCTGAGGGACAGGATGCCACCCAGAGAGACCTAGACAGGATGGAGCTGTGGGCCCAGGAGAACCTCATGAGCTTCAGCAAAGCAAAATGCAAGGTCTTGCACCTGGGTGGCAGCAAGTCCCACTATCAATACATGCTGGGGGATGCAAGGATTGAGCAGAGCCCTGCCAAAAGGGACTTGGGGGTACTGGTGAATTACAAGCTGAACATGAGCCAGCAGGGTGCCCTTGCAGAAAAGAAAGCCAACCGCATCCTGGGCTGCATCAAAAGAAGCGTGGTCAGCAGGGCAAGGGAGGTGACCCTGCCCCTCTGCGCTGGTGAGACCCCACCTGGAGAGCTGCATCCAGATGTAGAGTCTTCAGTAAGGAGAGACATGGACCTGTTGGAGCGCACCCAGAGGAGGGCCACAAAAGTGATCCATTGGATGGAACACCTCCCCTGTGAGGACAGTCTGAGAGAGCTGGGGCTGTTCAGTCTGAAGAAAACAAGGCTCCAGGGAGACCTGACAGCAGCCTTTCAATATCTAAAGGGGGCCTACAAGAAAGAAGGGGACAGACTCTTTAGCAGCTCTGTTTAGCAAAACACATCAGCATCCCTAACTGTGATTAAGGCAACAAACAATGTTTCCAAAGAGTGCAGCCTGGATCATTAACATATTTTGTCTCTTTTTTTCTTTTTCTTCATAAGAAGAGTTATGGTAGTCCATAAATTGAGGTTATTTTGGTTTGTTAGAATGAACTGATATATTCATAACACTATTTTGATGCATTCTCTTTGAAACCAATAAGACTAAGAGACATTGTCAGGAAATATACACTGTGGGCAAGGCAAATTATTTGAACACTGATTTAGAGCCATTGAGCTGTGTTTGTGCAAACTAAAGTGCAATTTGTTTTATTGTCTGTACGAAGAATTTATAAGGCTGCATCAGGACACTAATCAATAGTGGAAGAGACACTCCTCAGGACCAGCAATTTAGTTTAGCTCATTGTTGTATGGTCCCACATATATATTATATATATATGGAAATAATTTTGTTTAAAACTAAAGGAGGAAATCTCGAGTTGGTTGTAAAATATATCATACAAGGTTATAATCAACTGATGGATAGACAAATGAAACAGTGTTTGCAGCTGTTATACATTTATTAAAAATAATTTTTTTTTCAAATATTTTATTCTCTGAATTATCTCTAGGATATAGCTAAGGTAAATGCAAGCTTTCTCCCTTCATAAATGTATTCTAATATACATTTTTATACATAGTGTTACCATTTTGTGAGTAGCGCTGCTCACACTCTTAAATATTGTAGGTAAGAGCTGTTAGAAGACAGGCAATAAATTCCCTTACCTGTTGGAGGGGAGAGTGGCATTATTTTTTATCTCCACTTATGTAGTTTTCTTCAGTTGCTATCAGACATACATGGGAAACACAGTGTTTAAATCTACATTTTGAATGCTGAGAGTTTGGAAGCATCTGTAACCAGATGTAATGTAATGAGGTATATACTGACTGATAGCATTAGGATATGTTCTTGAAATATGACATTGCTAGCCTTACAGAATAGTTAGAAATATATTTTTTTAATAAATTTGTTTGAATTTTACCTTCTTTTTCAAGAAGAAAAGATGAGCCTTAACCAGTTCTTCAAAGGAAATGTAGATATGAAACCTACAGCTTTTACTAAAAACCTACATGTTGCTAGAAGATACTTCTAGCAATTGTAACAGAGAGACTTCAGTCTAAGCTTTTAAGGTTTGTCCTCATCTTCATCACCTCCTTACATACTAACATTAGGCAGATCATCACAGAACGTAACAACTGTCTGTGCCTGTGTTTCCTACAATGTTTGCTAGAATCTACCCTTAAAACTATGTTGCTATAACTAAACAGAGTTTACCTTCTAATTCAGAAGCTGCAGTATGTTAGAAATGTTAGGAAGGTATTTGCAAGGTCTAGGACTTAAACTTGAATCCTCATGGCTCAGTGTCCACTGTGGTGGGTTGACCTTGAATGGCTGCCAGTCCTCACTGTTATCTCACACCCTCCTCAGCAGAATGGAGGAATAAAATAAGATGAAAAGTCTTGTGAGTCAAGGTGAAGACAGGGAGATCTCTTACCATTCACAGTCACACTATGATGGCCAAAGCAAACTCGACTTGGGAAAAATTATTGTTATCAGTTTTTGCCAATTAAAACAGGTGTGGATAGTGAGAAACAAAGACAAAATCAAAGCATCTTTTCCCCTTTTCACCCCATTATTTCATTCCAAGGTCCTCTACGTCCCCACCTCAAGTAGTTCAGGGAAAATAGTCATGCATCTCTGCGCTGGTGAGACCTCACCTCCTCACCTAGAGTACTGCATCCAGATGTGCAGTCTTCAGTACAGGAAAGACATGGACCTGTTGGAGTGCATTCAGAGGAGGGACACAAAAATGATCCATGAGATGGAACACCTGCCCTGTGAGGACAGGCTGAGAGAGTTGGGGCTGCTCAGTCTCGAGAAGAGAGGGCTCCAAGGAGACCTGATAGCGGCCTTTCAATATCTTAAGGAGGCCTACAAGAAAGAAGGAGACAGACTCTTTAGCAGAATCTGTTGTGATAGGACTAGAGGAAATGGTTTCAAATTGAGAGAGCGGAGACTTAGACTAGATATTAGGAAAAGTTTTTTATGATAAGGGTAGTGAAGCACTGGAAAAGGTTGTCTAGAGGGGTGGTGGATCCCTCATCGCTGGAGACCTTCAAGGTCAGGCTGGAAAAAGCTCTGAGAAACCTGATGCAGCAGTAGGTGTCCCTGTTCACTGCAGGGGAGTTGGAATAAATGACCTTTAAAGGTCCCTTCCAACTCTGATGATTCTATTCTATGAAAATGCACTGGAAACACTTCTTAGTGAACTACACCTATTTGCCTAACTCTGAAAGCTCGTGTGTGTTTGCATGCATTGCTGTTTGAGGTGTTTCAGCAAAAATGGTTAAACAATTGCAAAAAATTCTATCAAATGTGGAAGTTTCTTCACAATAAACGGTCTTAACCAACACTAGAAGGGTTTAGTCAGAGAATGTCACAGTAGTTATCTCTTCAGCCAGATTCACTCCTTCTAAATTCCACAAAGGCACATAATCCACTCTATCAGTTATACAGTTTGATTTAATTTAATGCTTGCCTAACTCTCTAAGATTTCCCAACAACTATCCTAAATATTTAAATTTAAGTGCCTACACATACTCAGAAGAACTCTGCTGCAAGAAGGCGACTTCCTACCTTCCATTTAGCTTTGTTATGACACAGTTTGAAGCACAGCATTGTTTGAGATCTGTTTAATTACACAGAGGAAAAGTTGTACTCTGTATCTGCTGCCTAATTTTTCTAGAATAGCATTAGTTTGGGCACACACCAAGTACAGAAGAGAAATATTTTATAGGGTCTTCACAATTTCTTTATCCTTGTGGTATATTCTAAGTTAAAGATATTTTCTTTCTTCTTGAAGATTTCTTAATGTTTTTCTTAAAGCTCTTTAAAGACTGTTCTTCATCTACTAACAAAGGTTATGGGACCAGCTGGAGAAGTGGAGTTCTGTCTCTCTGGCCAGAGAGTAGTGCTGTGGTTTAACCTGGCAGGCAGCTCAGCATCACACAGCCATTTTCTCACTCCCTACTCCCAGTGGGATGGGGGACAGAACTGGGAAAAAAACAAAACAAAACAAAACAAAATAGAACTTGAGGGTGCAGACAAAAACTATTTACTAAGACACAAAAGGAAAGAAAAAAATTAATAGTAATAATAATTATTATTATAATATAACATATATATGTTTGCAAAACAAGTGATCACAGAATCACAGAATTGCAGGGGCTGGAAGGGACCTCTGGAGATCATCTAGTTCAACCCCCTTACTCAAGCAGGTTCCCTACAGACAGTTACACAGGAAAGTGTCTAGGCAGGTTTTGAGTATCTCCAGGGAAGGAGAATCCACAATGTCTCTGGGCAGCTTGCTCCATCTCTCTGTCACACTAACAGTAAAGAAATTCTTCCTAATGTTTGTATGGAACCTCCTGTGTTCCAGCTTTGTCTGTTGTTTCTTGTTCTGTTGCTGGGCACCACTGAAAAGAGCCTGGCCCCATCCATTTGGCTCTCACACTTCAGATATTTATAAACATTGATAAGATCTCCTCTCAGTTTTCCCTCAGCCAAAGAGTCTCAATTCTCTCAGTCTTTCCTTGTACAGAGATGTTCCACACCACTAATCTTCATAGCCCTCCACTGGACTTTCTAGAAGATCCCTGAACTGAGGAGCCCAGAACTGCACACAGTATTCCAGATGTGGCCTCACCAGGGCAGAGTAAAGGGGGAGGATCACCTCCCTTGACCTGCAGCCCAGGATCCCATTGGCCTTCTTGGCCACAAGGGCACACTTCTGGCTCATGGCCAGCTTGCCCACCAGGACACCAGGTCTCTCTCTGCAGAGCTTCTTTCCATCAGGTCAGCCTCTATCCTGTAGTGATGCATGCAGTTGTTCCTCCGCAGCTATAGGACTCTACACTTGCCCATGCTGAACCTCAGAAGGTTCCTCTCCACTCAACTTTCCAGCCTATCCAGGTCTCTGTGAATGGCAGCACAGCCTTCTGGTGTGCAAACCACTCCTCCCAGTTTTGTATCATCAGCAAACTTGCTGAGGCTGGACTCTATCCCTACATCCAGGTCACTGATGAAGGAGTTGAACAAGACCGGGCCCGGTACTAACACCTGGGGAACATCGCTAGTAACAGGCCTCCAACCGGCCTCTGCGTCACTGATCGCAACCCTCTGAGTTCTGCCAGTCAGCCAGTTCTCAGTCACACAGAATCACAGAATCACAGAATGGTAGAGATTGGAAGGGACCTCGAAAGATCATCTAGTCCAATCCCCCTGCCGAAGAAGGAACACCTAGAGGAGATTGCACATGAACGCGTCCAGGTGGGTTTTGAATGTCTCCAGAGAAGGAGACTCCACAACCTCTCTGGGCACCCTGTTCCAGTGCTCTGTCACCCTCACTGGGAAGAAATTTCTCCTCATGTTTAAGCGGAACCTCCTATGTTCCAGCTTGCACCCATTGCCCCTTGTCCTGTCACTGGATGTCACAGCGAAGAGCCTGGCTCCATCCTCCTGACACCCACCCTTTACGTATTTATAGACATTAATGAGACTGAGACCCTCAGTCTCCTCTTCTCTAAGCTGAAGAGACCCAGCTCCCTCAGCCTTTCCTCATAAGGGAGGTGCTCCACTCCCTCAGTCATCTTGGTGGCTCTGCGCTGGACCCTCTCCAGCAGTAACCACCTCACTGTCCACTCATCTGTCCCATACTTCCTAAGTTTGGTTACAAGAATGTTGTGGGAGACAGTATCAAAAGCCTTGCTGAAGTCAAGGTACACAATATCCACTGCTCTCCCCTCATCAACTGGTGATGATATCATAGAAGGCCACCAGATCAGTCAGGCATGATATCCCCTTGGAGAATCCTTGCTAACTACTCCAGATAACCTTATTTTTTTCCCAATTGCTTGGAGACAGTGTCCAGAATAAGATGCTCCATCAACTTCCTGGCAACAGAGGTGAGGCTGCCCAGCCCATAGCTACCTGGATCCTCCTTCTTGCCCTTTTTGAAGTGATGCACAATGTAATTGCTTCACCATCCACCACATGATGCCCAGACAGTCCCTGAGCAGTGGGTCCTCGTCCCCAGCCAGTTCCCGACCTGGTTTATTGTTCAGCATGATGCCATATGGTATGGGACATCCTTTTGGCCAGTTTAGATTAACTGTCTTGGTTCTATCCCTTCCCAGATTCTTGTGCCTCTGCCAGCCCCCTTGTTGACAGGACAGTATGAGAATCTGAAACATCCTTGGCTCTGTGCAGCACTGCTCAGAAACAACTAAATTGTTGGTGTGTTTTCAACATAATTTTTCTCCTAAAGTGAAAACAACATCATACAATCTGCTATGAAGAGAATCAACTCTATCCCAGATGAAACCAGGACAACTAGCCAGATTGCCAAAAAAGCCTGGAAAATTTTTAGATTTAGGGGACTTTTAGCAGGTCCCTCTCTCTTTCATAGGTATTTTATTTCATGGATTGCTACCTATATAATCTAGTATATGAACAATGATTACGTATGCATTTGCATCTGTAGCACCTTGTAGATAAGAGGCTCCATGCTGGCTCTTGCTCTGAGCTCTGAGGTCCTGGCTGCAGAGACATCGTCTTCAGTGGTAAGAATGGAGAATCCCTCTTCTCTTGGCAATCCCTGCATCTTTTTAATAGGAATGTTAAGACTGGTTAGGCTAGTATAGAGCATGTGTATTGCTTCTATATAAAGTCACTGGGAGCAGGCTGTAGGTAGGCCACACTTATTTTAACAAGAAGTACAGTTCAAAGCAGTTGTATCTGTTGAGCGAAACAGGTGTTGCTAAGATCTCAGCATCCACCTCGATTTCTTCCTTGGGATTTGTTCTCCTCTGGCTCCATAGACTGAATGCTCATTAGCAGTTGAGTTGCAATTATGTTCACTTCAGGAGTGTGTAATTTGGCTTAGTTTCACCCACAAGGAATCGTGTTACCATGCTCCAAGTCTGCTCTGCCATGCAAGTAATGTCCAGTAAATGGGAATGACTGAGAAAATTTATTTGAATACACGGTCCTGATCTGACTAAAATGCTGGCTAATGTAAGATCTTAAGCACTTATGGAGGGCTAGGATAAGTGGCTTACATTGCCTCTGAAGGGCTTCAAAATGTCAGCTTGGCATGATTCTGTTACCCAGGGAGTGGCACATAGTGCCATTTAATTTTCCCTGGGATATCCTCCGTTTTCTCCAAATACCTGTCGACTGTGGCACTGACCTCCCATATTTGGCAGCCCCATGTGCATGTTTTGATACCAGGGGACATTTCAAAAGCCACGAGATATCTATCTTTAGACAACTGAATCAAGACTTTAAACTTTCACTTAACAAAAAAAAAAAAAAANAGAAGGATAAAAGAGCAGAACTAGCTAAAAACCTTTGGGATAGGTAGAAAATCTTGAAAATTATCAGTATAATCATCGAAGTGAAAAAAAAAAAAAAAAAAGAATCTTTATGATTGTTTTCAATTATATTGCTGTCAGCTCTCCTCAAGGAAAGGAAAGTTTCTTTCAAAGTAACAGCCAATCTCTGTTGCAAAGCAAACAGCAATTGTCAATGGTTATGCCTTCATTTAAAATAAGGGCATGCAACTTCAACATTTCTTTCCCCCTCAGATAAACAAATTGTGCTGTTTTGCAATGATAGACAATTTACTCCCATTCTTCAGATTGGAGTTCAGATCAGAAAGGTCAGAACTACTTAAGCAGAAATCATAACCATAAAATGTGAACATTTGTCATTGTGTTTGATAGTAGTCATGTGCCTTTGTGCTTGCAGCTGAATTATGGAATTAACATTCTCTTCAGAGATCATTCTTCTGGTGCCAGACTACAGCTATGGGAGGACAGATGGATTATCAGAGCATATGTAAAAATATAAAAGCAGCATGGGAGTCCACCATACCCAATCATAAATCTATGTATTTTTCTTTAACTGTTTGATTAGAGCAAAGGTTTGAACTCTTAAGTCATGTTAGTTCAGACCAGTAAAATTTAACAGTTTGTTTAGAATTCTTTGGAAAATACGGTTGTTCTTGTGTATAGAGGCGGAGGTGTTTGTTTTGTTTTATTTGTTTGTTTGTTTTAGCAGAATATTTAATATTCATTCTCATCATGTAGTGAAATAACATCATGAAAAAAAGAATTTTAAAAAATCCTCAGATTTTCTTGAAGTTTTCATTTATTATATAATTATTCCTCTTCAGTGACTGATCTTTGAAGAAAAATATAGAATCCGCATACATATAATGTGTTAAATCTGAGATGTTTCATGCATAAAGTGCAAACATTCTTTGTACCCATGGAGTTTTGCTCTAAGTTGAACAGTCATGTTCATTTTCTTGTAGCAAGCACAAATGGTTGTGCTTCCTAATTCTGAGCTGTGGTGGTCACCATAAGCACAACTGCAACAGTTTGTAGCACACAGTTCATGTTTGGGATGGACAGAGACGTGCAGAATCATTTTCATTAAATATACCTATTGAAAGTTCTGTATGAATTAATTCAATGAGGACTGAACCAAGATCTAAAAAAAAAAAAATTCTAAGAGGTCTGCAACAACACATACTTTTGTTGCTAATCTCTTTTTCAAATGATGTTTCTGTCTATCAGAAGGACCGTAAATACTAAGTTTATTTAAAACATTTTTTTATCTTATATGTGTTTCAGAGATTATAAAAGATATTAACTGGTGTCAAATTTCAAGTATTAAACTTTTTTATGATCCTCAGAAATATGTACAGATATTTTGTACTAAAATTTCCTATAATTTGAAAAAAAAATCACATAAAACATGTAAAAGAAGGAAAGAGGGAAAGTCTTATTTCCAGTAATGAGATGTACAGTAGTAAAGGCAATAGAGAAGGCTTGGGAATTCTGGCCAAAAATTAATATATCAAACCAAACCAGGAAAACTCATCCTATTTAGTGACTTCAATCTTTATAAACATATTTGCTGTCTTATCTGGAATACCCTACTCCTCTGTTCTGGATTGCTATAGAAAGTTACAAACCTGTAAGGAATAGGATAAAAATCTTCATGACCATTCCTTACCTTCTCATTCACCACTGTAAGAAGGTCAATAAATTTGCCGTTTATCTAAAATAAAAATGTCATTTCTATCTTTGCAGTGTATTTGATATTTTAATCACTTTATTATTATTATTTATAGAAGATATTTTTATTTTCTTAAAGTTTAATATGGATTAAAGAGTTTTTAAAGCATAAGAAATAAAACTCTTTGTTTAAATAGTATGTTGTGTTAAATTGAAAGGGTCCACTGTTTGTGGTTTCTTGCTGCCTGTTACTTGTAAGGGATGGGTGATGGTTTCCAGTAGATTGATTTAAGGTCAGTGAGCCTATTATAGCCTCATATTTCTTTGGAATCCTTCTTCAAACAATACATTCAAAGCACAAAGTTATATTTAACAGATGTGTTGGAAAGGTGAACTTTAATTAATGATGTTGTGAAATTGAGCAGTAGGACATTTTGTTTCACATTTTGTAATTTTTTAGAAAAGACTTGGTATGTTATGGGATTATTGGTCCAATTTTCCAAGAAATGAATAGAACATGGAAAAAGAAAGGATCTTTCCATCCTCAAAAAATAGTATGGTTTAAATGAAACTTTTCTATATTAATAGCTACTTTTCAGCTAAATTACTTTGGAAATTTCCATTTGTATTCATTACAGTTGTTAGAACTGGGTTACTAATTTGTCATTATAATCACCAATATGAAACTAAGCAAGCAAGGAAATCCTAAGTTAAAACTTTGGCTACAGTTTGCCATGCACCTCTTGAACCCTATAAATGTTTGGATTCTTTTTGTGGGGTCCAGATTGTTCTCATTAGCATGAACAGTGCCTAGGTTCACAGTCCCTCTGTGAAGGGATTAATATACTAACGGTATATTTTTTTGGCTCCAATATATTAAAAGGAAAATCAAGTTCAGTGATGACACCAAGCTGAGTGGTGCAGTGGATACCCCTGAAGGAAGGGATGCCATCCAGAGGGACCTGGACAGGCTGGAAAAAAGTGGGCCCACGAGAACCTGATGAGGTTCAACAAGGCCAAGTGCAAGGTGTTGCACTTGGGTCGGGGCAATCCCAGGTGTGTGTACAGACTGGGAGAAGAACTCCTTGAGAGCAGCCCTGCGGAGAAGGACTTGGGCGTTGTGATTGACGAAAAGCTGGACATGAGTCGGCAGTGCGCTCCTGCAGCCAGGAAGGCCAATGGCATCCTGGGCTGCATCAAGAGAGGGGTGGCCAGCAGGGAGAGGGAGGTGATCGTCCCCCTCTACTCTGCCCTTGTGAGACCTCACCTGGAGCACTGTGTCCAGGCCTGGGGCCCCCAGTACAGAAGGGCTGTGGAGATGTTGGAGTGGCTCCAGAGGAGGGCAATCAAAATGATCAGAGGGCTGGAGCACCTCTCCTGTGATGAGTGAGTTGGGATTGTTCAGCTTGGAAAAGAGAAGGCTCTGGGGAGACCTCATTGCGGCCTTCCAATACTTAAAAGGAGCTTACAGGCAGGAAGAGGACCAACTTTTTACACAGGTGGATAATGGTAGGAGAAGGGGCAATGGGCTAAAACTGAAAGAGGGGAGGTTTAGGTTGGACATCAGGAAGAAATTCTTCACTGAGAGAGTGGTGAGGCGCTGGCACAGGCTGCCCAGAGAAGCTGTGGCTGCCCCATCCCTGGCTGTGTTCAAGGCCAGGCTGGATGGGTTCCTGGGCAGTTTGATCTAGTGAGCTAGTGGCTGGCAGCCCTGTCCACGGCAGGGGGGTTGGAACTAGATGATCTTTGAGGTCCCTTCCAATCGAAGTCATTCTGTGTTTTATAATTCTATGAACTATACAAGTAATTATGAACACTTCCTTACTCCTGCAAAAGATAGCACAATTTTAAACTGGAAAAACAGGAGCAGACAAATAATTCAGAGACAAATGGGTGATCGATGAACTCAACAATATTGAGCCTTAAAATGTGACATACTTTAAACTTCCAGAGAAGCCTCTCTCTGCTGTCACTTGCATGCTGACTCATCATAGTCAGCAAGTGATCATATCAGCATGCCAATCAATTTTTGATGCCCATTAGTCCTCCTCTTTTTGTCCAGGAAAAGATTCAGTGACTAAGAGCTTCTAGCAATATACAAGTCTAAGTAACCTCTCTAAAGTCATCTCTCCGGCCCAAAATCAGACTTGGAATTGCACAGCTACAGGTGTGGAGAACAAATTAATTTTGGATTGTTCAGTGATTTTTCCAACACTTTTGCCCTTTTGGGGAATACCCCTGGATTTAGAACACAAGGGTGAATGAAAGACCCCCCACTGGCATTATGGAATAGCATACCATGTTAAATATAACCCATTTCCAGAACAAGTATGAGAAAATATAGGATTAGTTTTGTTGCTTAAGTTTTCTTAGCTTTTACAAATCAAGAACATATGCAAAATCTCTTCTAAGATTTGCATAATATTTAAGGGCTGATGTGTTGTATATATGCCTTAGTGACAGACATGCTAGGTAGCTGTAGTCTCAAAACTCTCAGGAAGCATTATAAAAATAGTAGACTCTACAGAAAAAAAAAATAATAATAATAATTAAAAGAGAGAACTGAGTATTACCAGTATCTTGTATTATACCATGCACTAAATGTAAGAATAGTCAGCATTAGCAAATGTTATGCTATTTACCCTAAACAAAGAAAGTGAAATATCAGGCAAGATTCGTATATCGAATGAATTGACTGTACTTAGCTTGCTAATTAATTATCTTCCCTAATGCTACTTTTCTGACAATAAACATTCTGCAGAGTAGAGCAAACCTTTGCGCTTTTATAATCCTCAGTTTATTTCTCAAAGAGAAATCCATTTACAACAAGATGGGTCCAGATGCAGCTCTCAGATTCTTCTGCACTGGGGCCATTCATGTAGGGGAAAGAACTTAGATGTTCTGTGAGCACTTGTGCTGAACCTGTGGAATTTGTAGCTAAGGGAAGCTGAAGTGTTGCAAAATTGCATTTTAAGAGACTGGTTAGATTCTCCTACTGTTATATGCAAAAAATATAAAGAAACATGAAAAGAAAGGAAAAATTTCCTCATAAACTAGAGAAGTACACTTTCAGTGCATTATATTTAAAGCTATTGCAACACATCAAAGTAATTCACAATAAAACATTTATATTAATGTTTTTTCTTAAATTGAAAAAAATATTTTTACCCACTGCCTGTGAATTTTAATATAGCCACTTCCAAAGTCACTCTTAGATCACAGAACTCCTCATATCCAAAGAATATTTGTTTTAGAAATGGCATAAAACAGAAAAAGGACACTCAATAATTTCTAAATAATCTTTAATAGTTTTGTATTATTTGTTAACATCTAAATGTTATCTATATCTTCAGCAGGCTTTTGGAGAAAAGAAATTTCTGTGAAGGACCTGTAGACCAGTGACTCATTTTGGTATATTACCTGACCTTTTCCAGTGGCTTTTGCTTATAGGTCCTAAGGGAAGAGATAGAAACTATGAAATAGACATTTGGAAGATTATTTGCCATGAGTAAAAACCCTTTTTATTTTATTCCCAGTACTTAAAAAGACATAAAGGATGTTCTCTTAATCACAGAAAAGAATGTCTCATTTATCTTATTTAGGTGTTCTTGGGACTCTGTAAAGCTGTCTAGCTTGTTTTGAGTTGTATTAACATCTTGACCTCAATGACTGCTGATGTACGAGAACTATGCAGAAGTATGCAATCTGCAATGTAGAGAAAAATAATAAACATTTCCAAAGTTATTGTTGTTTGTTTGATTGTTTGTTTTTGTAAAGGTAGGAAATATCTTTTCAAATCTGAAGTCTGATTTGACATACTGGTTCTTTTGGTATTGCAGTAGTTGCTCATCAAAGTAAATTTCACCATACAATTTTTAAAGTTCTAAACTGTTTCTTAACACATTGATTTTTTATAATTTTGATCTGGATAGGGAGTGTTAGATTTTATATAATTGTTGTGAGTTAGAAAACAAATTTGATTTAATATCAAAGTAAAACAGAAATTGAAAGAGCAGAGAAAATCTTTCTTTTAAATGTTTTGCATAGGTATTTAGGTTTTATAATTGAGAATATTTAATGACCAAGAGGAAGGAATATTTTTGTTAAGTATAGCTGTAATTTTGCACAGAAATGACAACTTTATCTGCAGTTAGAATGCCTAACACCCTCGTGTAGTATACAGAATATGTTTGTAGCATATCCTGTAATTGTATAAATACATGGTCAGAGACAGGGATATGAAACAGGTAAAATAAACATCTCCTTGAAATGCATAATTTCATTGTCTTTGAGAACCTAAATAACCTATCAATTCAATAAAATTATTAATTCTTAATTCTAATTTTTATTTTGGACAGAGGATTTCAGGTAATTATAAAGTATTTTTGATTAAATCTAGTAGATTACACAATTGTTTATAAAGCCCAGTTTTAAGTCTTGTATAAAACAAGATTATAAATAGCATAATAAAGTTTAAAGCCAAGACTTGGTGAAAGGGGGTGTAGGAGATCTAATTCAGTCTCTGAGAGAACTAGCAGAATAACCAACTTTACCTGTGAAACCATGATGTTCCATGCAAGTCCTTTTGATTCCTCCAAACTATAACTAGCTTTCTGTGGAAGTACACAATAGCGCTTGTAAATAAGCAAAAGGGAATAACTGGTAATAACTCAGTGATTTGTTGAACTAAATCCTATTACAAAGTCAATTCAGAATAGCATAATTGGAGAAAAAAAATCTATAAAATGTATTAGATGAGACAATAAAATCAAAATAATTGCAACCTGCTCCTTCAATAGATTTCTTCATCAGAGCAATAGAGGTTCTAAAATAAAGGCTTCAAAAAGCCCACAAAAACAATACCAGTCTGATTGTGCAAGCTACAGGTTTCTAAAAACAAGGCCTGAATACTGCCGATCTCCTGACGGGAGCATTTGGCTTGCTCACATGGCAGGACCAAAGCTGTGTTTCATAGTACTTCTAGCTCAATGAATGAATCACTCCTGGCAGCTCTGGAGCTTTCCCACTTCCCGCCTCCTCAATACACCACCACTACTCTAATACTGTTCTAATCTGCAGCTGTGTCTACAGACATTTCTCTTCTGTCATGTATCTTTGCTGCAGTCAGGCATGCCTGGTCATGGGCTTGCCAGTTATAATCCACAGTTTCTGTCGTCCAGCTACACCGTTAAAGAAATTATTCAATAAGCCTGTGATGGAAGAACTCTTCAAAGTACTCAGGGACATTAATGCTACAAGTTCTCTTTCTTAGGAGTTATTTATGTCTTATGACAATCTTGAAGATAGAGTTTACAGTGCTATCATGAAACAGAGAAAAGAAACAATCACAGTTTGTTTGCACAAGCTACAGTAAAGATTAGAACTATGTTAATTAAACAGCAAAATTAACAGATAAATTATTTTCTGGGTGCAAAGATCACTCTTTCACTTGAATAGGTACATCCACATATGCATACAACAGTTTTTCAGCCTGACATAAGTCTCTAAAGTATGAATCCTGTTGCCATATGTCCTTTAGGATTATAGAGTTTTTGAAAAAAGATCTATGTTTTAACTCAGTTCTCCAGTGAGGCTACCATGGCTTCATACATTCACAGCTCTAATAACAGAAAACTTAACAAACTGGCATGGTTTTGCATCAGGGAAGGTTCAGATTGGATATTAGGAAAAACTTTTTCTCTGGAAGAGTGGTCAGACATTGGAGCAGGCTGTCCAAGGAGGGGGTAGAGTCTCCACACCTGGAGGTGTTCAAGAAACGTGTAGATGTGGCAGTTAGGGACACGGTTCAGTGGGTATAGTGGTGTTGGGTTGACAATTGGACTAGACGATCTTAGAGGTCTTTTCCAAACTAAATGATCCTATGATTCTAATGGGAAAGTCATTGACAATCGCATTTCAAGGTCCAGTTTAAAACTGATTTTTTCTGTGCCTTTTCCAGCTGTGTCAATAGAAGTGATTTTGATTATTTTGTGACTGCTGATGAGAAATGCATAAATTATGTATATCACATCAGAGTTTTTTTAGCAGGAAGATATTCTTTTTTGTGTGTTGTTTATTTGTTTGTTTTAATTGTTCATTAATAAGCAAAGACAGTGAGGAAGCACTGCAATTCAAGAAATAACACTTAGCGAAGACTTGGATCTATCTTCTCTTGGAGGAACTATTTCACAGATAAGAAGACACTAAATAGAACTGTGAAAAAGGAACATTTTCTGTCAAATAAATTGTAGGCTATAGAATTCATTGCTTATGATACTTGCACCTTGGAAAGCAGAAAGATACCTGTGTGGAAAACAGAAAAATAAAGAAAGAACTATTATCCCAGAGTCCTGAGGAAATTAGCTGATGTAGTCAACATGCCACTCTCTATGATATTAGAAAAGTCATGGCAGTCAGGTGATGTCCCTGGCAACTGGAAAAAAAGCAATATCACACCCATTTTTAAGAAGGGTAGAAAGGATGGCCCAGGGAACTACTGACCTGTCAGCCTCACCTGTGTGCCGGGGAATTTTGTGGAGCAGATTCTCCTGGAAGCTGTGCTAAGGCAAATGGAAGACACGGTGGTGGTGCAAGACAAACAGCATGGCTTCACCAAGGGCACGCCGTGCCTGACCAACCTAGTGGCCTTCTACGATGGTGTAACTGCATCAGTGGACAAGGCAAGAGCCATTGATGTCATCTATCTGAACTTCAGTAAGGCCTTTGACACAGTCTTCCATTACATCCTTCTCTTTAAACTGGAAAGATATGGATCTGATGGGTGGATAGTTCAATGGATGATAAACTGGCTGCAAGATCACACCCAGAGAGTGGTGGTCAATGGCTCAAAGTCCGGATGGAGACCAGTGACGAGTGGTGCCCTTGTGGAGAAGAAAGCCAACTGCTTCCTGGGCTGCATCGAAAGAAGCCTGGCCAGCAGGTCAAGGGAGGTGATCGTGCCCCTCTGCTCTGTGCTAGTGATACCCGACCTGGAGTGCTGTGTTCAGATGTGGAGTCCTCAGTACAGGAGGGACACGGACCTGTTGGAGTGTGTCCAGAGGAGGGCCACAAAAATGACCCATGGTATGGAACACCTCCCCTGTGAGGAAAGACTGAGAGAGTTGGGGCTGTTCAATCTGGAGAAGAGAAGGCTCCGGGGAGACCTGATAGCAGCCTTTCAATATCTAATGGGAGCCTACAACAAAGGTGACAGATTCTTTAGCATGTTCGGTTGTGATAGGAAATGATTTCAAGCTGAGAGAGGGGAGGTTTAGACTGGATATGAGGAAATATTTTTTTACGGTGAGGGTGATGAAGCACTGGAACATGTCCAGAGAGGTGGTGGATGTCCTGTCCCTGGAGACCTGGAGATGTTCACTGCAGAGGTGTTGGACTAGATGACTTTTAAAGGTCCCTTCCAACTCAAACAATACTATGATGCTATTTTCACTGTTTTGAAAATTTTTAAAATCAGAAATAGACCATTAACAAAAAGCTTGGGGATTCTAATAGCAGTGATTATTTACTGTTATGAAATTTTTTTTTTGTTTGTTTGTTTTCCTCAAATATAAAATGTTTTCTTTCCCATAAAATAACTACAAACATCTCTTGTTATGTCTTTTCTATAATTTAAAGATATCATATTTAAGGAAATGTAATGAAAATAAATTTCTATTTTAGACAGTGACCTGCTGCACAAAGTTTTTTTCCATAATGTTTTTTTATGACTTTATAAGAAAACCGTGGAAATAGAGGTTTATAATGGAAGTTTTAAGAAAGCAGTAACTCCATTTCATTGACAAAATCACTGTATAATAAAAGCTAGTAGTGTATCAAAATCACAGAAAGAACCGAATTATGCACTGCGGTGAACAAAATTTAAAAATTATATGCATTTTTGTTGAAACTTGACTGCTTTTAATGTTAAATTTTATGTTTTTCTATTTTCAGAAATATGGCATACGCCTTCTTCCATCGTGTTATTATACTATATATAAATAATATACATATTATATAACTTCATCAATTCAGCCAACAAATAAAATGTATAAGTACAGTATGAAAAATGTTCTGCAACACTAAATTACAGTAAATGATTTTGTTGCTGAACAGGTAAGAAAGAGAACATGAGGGGATGACATAATCATAGTTGAAATTAATCTATTCTACTTTTCAGTACCACCACAAGGAACACAGCAGAAAAATTGTTTGTATTTACAGTATGTTCATAAAAATATTAAGTATTTGGCAAACTTCCGCAAAAGGCTAATTTAGCTCTCATTATTAACATGGAATGTATTAATATTGAAAGGCCACCAATTATTCAGAAATGATGATCTCTGAAGAACCCAAAATCATCTAACTGATACTCACATGAGCTTTAAAGATGACTAAGTAGTCCAATCTTCTTTTGGTAACAGAGAGCTAGGGATAAAACTTGGCCAGTCCATAAGGAAAATGAAGCTCTGTGAGCCTGTTTAGACTCTCTCCGCACACCATCCACTAAACTTCTGTGTTGCTTCCAAGTTTACTGATCCAGGTGCTCTAAGATGTCCCTCCATCCCTGTTCTGTGCCTGTCCAATACATTTCCTTGCCCATTTATAATTTCTTCCCAGAAATAGGATGTCACAGCCCAGATGCTGTGGACTTCATGACTAAGGCTGCCCTGTTTTCCTGCTGCCTTAAGCATACCTTTTCCTAAAGATTTAAAATGCAGTTCTTCAGGGACTTGTGTTTAATATAAGATGCACCCATCTGAGTGAGCACACCAGTCTATATGAAATGAATAAACACAGCCATATAAAATGGTAAAGAGGTCTGCCTGTGTTTGCAGTCTTTAGGTAGATTCACTTTTCTGGAGAGCTCTTTGTAGCTGGAAGGTTGTTTTCAGATGTTTAGAAAATCTCCACCCTTCCCTCTTACTTTTCGTAGTTTTCAGCAGTAAAATGGTACTGTAAATGTTTTTTTTTTTNNNNCGTGGTTTTTAGAAGTAAAAGTGTCTTGTAATTTTTTTTTTTTTTTTTTTTTTTTTCCTCCAAATGCTCTTTTATCACAGTTATGAGTTAATGGAGGTACTCCTTACAAAGTGGTATGGCAGTATCTGTGAGTATCTGTGTTGCAAACTGCCAGATCTTACTATGTGATGACAACTGCCACTGCCAGAATGTTTTTGTGCACAAAGAAAGTTGTAAGTTCTCCAAAATTCATCAAAAGCAGAGTTGGACAGAAAATGAAAAGTGAGTAGAGAGCCACTAGGGAAATGGATAGATTACTTGTCCAAAGGTCTGTCCTTTGCTACCTCAAATTAATCATAGAATCATAAAGTTTGGAAAAGACCTCTAGGATTATCTAGTCCAAGCGTTAGCCCAACACCACTATGGCTACGAAATCATGCCCCAAAGTGCCACATCTATATATTTCTTGAACACCTCCAGGGAAGGAGACTCTACCACCTCCCTGGGCAGCCTGTTCCAATGCCTGACCGCACTTTAAAAGAAGTTTTTCCTAACATCCAACCTGAATCTCCCCTGGCTCAGCTTGAGGCCGTTACCTCTTATTCTATCACTAGTTACCTGGGAGAAGAGGCCAACACCCACCTCACTACAACCTCCTTTCAGGTAGTTCTAGAGTGCAATAAGGTCTCCCCTTAACCTCCTCATCTCCAGACTAAACAGTCCCAGTTCCCTCAACCGCTCCCCATAAGCCTTGTGCTCCAGACCCTTCACCAGCTTTGTTGCCCTTCTTTGGATACACTCCAGGGCCTCGATGTCGTTCTTGTGGTGAGGGGCCCAAAACTGAACACAGTACTCAAGGCGTGGCGTCAACACATCTCCCTAGACCTGTTGGCAACACTCTTTCTGATACTATTTCTGATAATATGGTGTGTTGATACAAGAAATTACTGAAAGTACTATTTCAGTTTTGATTAATTTGATGTTTGCAAAATCTATGTGGAGACCAAAATATCTCACATGCTTTTTTTTGAACAAGTACAAATCAAAATATATACATGCAATTAGAGGAAAGTAATAAGCAAAGATAAAGTCAGAAAAGCATACAGGTATGTTGCTTTAACTTTTAGCTAATTTGTCTGAGTTCAAATGGAATGTTAACTAACCAATTGTTCAAAACAGATAAAGCTAATGAATTCCTCTGATCTGGATCTGGGTGAGAGCGTAACCCATTGTTTTGCATGTGTGCAGTATGGCTGCAAAGGAATTCTGACAACTTCTAAGGGGAGTGAAGTCAGCAATTCAGTTTAACTTGTTAGCTTTGTACTGATGTAGGAAAGTGTCTGTACAGTGAGAGATAGCTGTGCATTGGGTTAAAAAACTAACTCATAGTAAAATCCCTCTGTGATATAAAACCAGACAGTGTAATGCCTTGGACACTGCAGTAGGATATTAAACTGTTCACTAGGTAAATGTTTTCCTGGGGAAACATTTTATGAGATCAGATGAAATGTTTTCTCTGGCCACTACTGCAACATAAATATATTCATCACTCATAATCTAGATTTTAGCTAGATCATCAGTAATGTTAAAGGAGTTATGCTAGATTTTTTCTCTCACAACATAAGTCATATAAAAGGTATTACACACAACATTTTCCAAACAGACTTTTTTTTTTTTTTTTTCCAGCTGGAGAGATTCAACTTACTCTTCCTTAAAACAAACACTAATATAACATCTGCAGTGTGGACTATCTTGAAAATTTGTGCTCTGGACCACAGTTTTAAAATCAATAGAGTGACTAGTCTGTCTCACTTTATAAAAATACAAATAATAATGAGAAGGTGTGATTCTCAAAGATATGTTTTACTAAGTCTCAAAGTATTATTTCCTGGTATAAACACAGATTTTCCTTTGAAGAATAAGTATTAGACCAGTCTTATTGAGCAATCTGTCCAGTATAAGGAGCACAGATGTTATGACCTCAGACTTGGAACACTAGCACATAATGTGTTTGTCTAGACCTGAATCACCAGCATCAGACATAGAGCTGATAGTCAAAAGTGCCTAAAAGTCCTGTGAGGACTTTTAAGCTGCCAAGCAATTTCCAGGTCCTCCTACCAGTCAGAATGACAGCCTGTGTTTCTTTCTGGGCTGAGGTGAGTCAGCACAAACCAATGCCAAAGCAAAGACAAGTTCTCGAGGGTGGTATTTTATAGCACAACTGACCCAAGAGGAACAGAAGAGCAAACACAAATTCTAATCAGGAGAAGGATTTGAGTTTAAAAAATAAAGAAAAAAAAAAAAAGCCTGGCAAACAGAGAGAAAATATCTTATGTCTGTTCACTTGATAATGTAAACTATACTTGATTTTACATCATGATTGAATGCTAATATCTCCTTTCTAGTTCACTTAGCAGCTGCTTCTTAAAAAATGTGAGTCTACTATGAGCAAGTAAATAATCAGGCTTAGAACGATGCTTCAAAGTACAAATATGAAAAAAATGTTATTTCTTCAGTTAAAGGATGCATTGAATTAAGTCAATATCTCCTGCAAATGAGCAAAACTAGTGCTATGCGAGATTTTAACAGATCTTGATTGTCACAGTAGAGGACTCAGAAATGTGGGTGTTTCACAGGCCCCCAGAGGCAACGAATTAACATAGTGCTGTGCCTTGACCTGAACCTTGTTTCTGTTGGTTCTTCCACAGTTTCTGCTCCTATTCATTGCAGACTTCAATACTTCAATGCCTTACTTCTGTTTTGAAGAACTTCTTCCACCAATGCATTACTACTGCATCTTTTACAATTAATGCACCCTTTCTTACAAGACCAAGCTTTTCTCATTTTTGACTGATAGCTGTGTTGCTGGGTTGTTTGGTCCTACTTTTTGCATAATTATGCCTCCCACTGATTATATGAAATGCATTGTGATTTGCCACAGAAATACCTAGGTACATTATATTCCTATACCTAGGAATACCTAGCTACATTATATCTCCTAGCATCCCTCTATTATCTCAACATCTCCTTTATTGAACCCCAGGCTCAGCCACCATATTTTTACTCATTTTTTATTTTTTTCTCATTGATAGGAATGCAGCAACATATCCTTGCTCATATCCTCTCTGCAGAAAGATTTGTATAAAACAGGAAAAATCTCCACAACCTTACAAGCAAAAATACTCCCAAATATTTGAATGGGGAAGTTGTGTACTCATTTGCTGCATGTCTTATTCTGTTAATTATAAGTTGATTGAAAAATTCTTGAGTAAAAAATATTGTTCTCCTCTCCTCTCCTCTCCCTTCCTTCCTCCCTTCCTTCCTCCCTTCCTTCCTTCCTTCCTTCCTTCCTTCCTTCCTTCCTTCCTTCCTTCCTTCTTCCTTCCTTCCTTCCTTCCTTCC
>VXAV01000212.1:0-38259 GCA_013399715.1 Alectura lathami | reverse complement strand
TTTTTTTTTTTTACCCTGGGTGAGTCTGCTGGTCCAGCTGAGCCAGGTGAGCTCTTAGTGATGCAGAGGAGGGAAAGGTGCAAGGTATGCAAGCAACAAATGGGCCAAGGTAGGCTGTTTCCTTTGGGTGTGCTTGCTGTGCTGGCTTGGGTTTATAGCAAAGTACGACAGTGTTTAAACAGCTTGTTGGTTTGTATTGTGCTGACGTTGGACCATATTTTATGAGATACACAAGGGATTTCTGACGTTTCTGTAACTTCAAAGCTCTGAGAAGAAACTGGATATATTGCTTAGGAGGTGCTCAGCATCAGACACTTGCAAAATGGGTCCTGGCACTGTGGCGGCTGTGTCCTGTCTATAGATACTGGTGGGAGCGTTTCCATGCTCCATTAATGGTGGCAGAGGGGGGTAAGACTGATCAAAAGGCTTGAAATGTTGCAAAATGTGTAAAATGCTGCGGAGCCCCCACCGTTACTACTTGTGTGGTGTAGGGTTGTAACAGGTGTTGTGTCCCTATACATCTTCTAGTGTTTGACAAATTAACAGGCGTTTTCGGTGGCAGTAGTGTCTTGGTTTGTGGTGGGCAGAGCTCAGACTGCCTGCAGCTGAACTCCTAGCGCCTCAAATCGTGTGTATTTCCTTTTCAGATGTGGTCCATGCCTTCCAACAAACCACAACTTGCATTTTCAATTAATTATGGCCATTGCCAAGTAGTGATTCATGCAGTATTCTACCTGTGCCTAAAGGAGCTCTTCTCTCTTCAGGTTAATCATCTAATTAGATTAATTAAGCTGATGAGGCACCAACCCTATAACTCATTGCTTCCATTGTAGCTCTCTGGGATGGGCTGATGAAACCCCCCCTAGGCTCACCTGGAACGAGTCACAGTAGTGACTCCAGCTCTGCAGGATCTGCGTTCAGAACTGCCTGGAACGCTGTGTTTTTGGGGAGGAAAACCATACTATGCAGGGGTCCTGTGTATTTCCTTTTCCAAACTGTTTTGCCTCTCATATAAATGCTTTTCTCTGTTAAACCAGTTAAATCACCTTCTTCCTGCCTGGCTGTTGTTATGGTGGTTAGTTCTGGTCAGGTTTTGATATCTGTGGCCAAAAAGTTGGTTTTGAAACTCTTCGAATAATATCTCCAAGCCCACATGGGCAAAAAGTCTTTTTTTTTTTTTTTCCTATGCATGGGGGTAATTTTCAATACAAGGCAGTGCAACATCCTTCTTGCAAACAGATCCCTAAATTCCCAAGAAGGCAGCGTGCTCTGGGGCTGTGGGGGACCCTTCTGCTCCTTCCCGCTGCTGGGCTGCTCTTGGCCGATCCTGGGCTGCCTGCCATCTCCCTTGTGCAGGCAGAGCCGTGCTTTGGGGACATGTGGGGAGCTGGGCTTTGTTCTCAGCCTGTCCACACGAACCCTGGTGCTCCAAAGATGGGAGGAGACCACGCAGGAGCACGGATGCACAGCTGAGGGCTTCCTTGAGGGCTTCCTCGAGGGCTACCTTGAACCAGCAGAGCTTTGAGTGTTTACCTTAACTATTCGCAGTGAAACACATGCCGGATGTCTCTCGGTCAACGTGCCAGCCGTGCCGTCCTGTTGTTTACCTGCACACCAGGATAGCAGCGGGGCTGGCAGGCTGTGCGCCAGCTGGTTGTGTGCCCATGAAGGTTGCTGTCCCTTTGTCCCTGCGCCTGGGGAGCAAGGTGGCCCACCTCGAGCTGCTTGCTCTGCCCGAGTCGAGGAGCAGGCGGCAGCCTCCCACCTGACGGGTAACATGGAGCCAGGGGCATGGTCCAGGCCTGGAGGGTGCACACACCGAGGGGGTGGAGGGAAGGAGGGGGTTCATTTCTCCAGTTAATAGCAGTGTTGTTTTGTACAGCTCGTGCTTTCTCGTTATTCAAGTTCACAAAGCAGGGGAACAGCAGAAAGCATCCGTCTGGCTCCAGCCCAAAGGCTGGTGTCCAAAGCTTGGCACCCTCGCTCAGCAGCACACGGCACAGGAGCACACTTGCTGCCAAGAGAGCAGCAGTATCGTGGCTGGCAAAGCCAGTTACCAGGGAGGGCAGCTCCACGGGCTGGTCGCTGGCAGTGGGTGTCAGTATCTGCGTGTGCCATATGCTGTCGTTCACTGCAAGGGGAGGGAGCGTAGCGAAGGCTTCACTCGCAAGGGAGAGGAACAACTGAAGCAGATAAGCTGAGTTGCTTTTGGTTTTCTTTTTTGGTCTCGTTTAGATTACAAGGAGTTACCTAAGGCGAGGATATCCTTGGATGCTGTAGAGACTGTTCTGTAGCATGTGATGAGTGAAGGATGAAAAAAAATATATGTATATTTTAAAAAGAAACCTGGTATAGAAGCTCCAGCTGCAACACTGATTTCAGGAGCTGTGCAAGTTGTTAATCCTGATCATTCCCACTTGTGATTCGCCAGGTGACCTTCAGACAGTGGTATCTGCAGAATGGGGAGATGTGCCGGCTGCACACAGATCGCAAGGGTTCTGAATTTTTCAAGCTGTCATTGCTGCGAGAGCCATCACCAAATAATAGCCTGAATTATACGATGCAAAGCAGTGAAATTACACGCTGGTGTAAGTTTCTTGAAGGAAAATGGACAAGGGAGATTGTTTGGAAAAGAAAATAATCTTATATTGCATTGTATTGCCTTCAAATGAGTAGGGGCATTGGAAATGAAGCATTCCCGACACTGCCAGGTTATGGGTTTGTGAAGCATGGTCAGAAAAAACGAGCTATTTAATTCTGCTCTCATTTACTTTGCTATAAAGCAAGAGTAAATCTTTTGAAACTGGTGAAAGCCTGGGTAGGGAACATTTTAATCAGGGTAGGATGAGTTGCCTCTGACAGCAGTCCTGATAGTGGTAGAGGAGGAGCAGCTGGGACCTGGGGAGCCCGGTGCCCTGCCTCCTGACCCATTCAGCTGGCAGCTCAAAACCTGCCTCTTGGAGATGGCTGTCAGAGGGGGTGAAGGAGGATAATGAGCGGCCAGAAGTGTTTCCAAAGGTTCTTGTGCAGTCATTCCTTTCACACCTCAAGTATTTGGATTTTTGCAGAGGAGCAGTGCTGGAACGTGCTTCAGGGATGTACAGTGACTGGAGTAAGGGCAGCAGTAAGGGCTGAGGCTGCTGGGGTCCTTCTGGCCGCTAGTTAGGTACGCTGAAGTGGTGAGAGATGGTATGTCAGGCATAGCAGCTTGCAGAGCTTTGCTCTGGTTAGAAACTTTTATTGTTTTCTCTGGAGCTCCTGAGGGTAAGGTGAAAGATCCTGTGCAGGTTCCACCAACGCGGTCCTGCTGAGTGCAGATGGACCCTTCCTGGAACTGGTCCCAAATGACGGATGCAGAACGATGCACCAGAAGACTGCAGGCTCCCGGTGACCACCCTTTGACTTTTAAAGCTTTAGTTCCTTTAACTTCTTGATTATCCTTGTCTGCCTGCTTTGTTGCTTGGGAAGCATTCAGGAATAGCGCTGGTTTGATCAACTGCACGCTTGTGCCCCTGGCAGGAATGAAGCAGCCATCTACTTAAGGAGCTGTGGGCAAAAACATTTTTCAGGAGGGGCAGGACTTGCAAAAGCTTCATAATTAATATCTGAATGTATCCTGCAGGAGGTGTTTGTACCGTGCCCGCCTCTTCTTGCAAACCTGATCGAATACTTTGATCCTTGTTTTATCTGTAGTAACTCAGAGGTAAGTCAGGTCTGTTACAGTGCCAGTTTTCTTCAGGTTACTTCTTCAGGTTACTTCCCATTTTCTGGATGGAGAAGCTGAAGTTGTAGTGGTGTGTGTGGCCTGGGAGAAAGGCAAAGCTTTTTTTTTTTTTTTTTTTTTTTTTTTTTTTTTTTTTTTTTTTGGCACGCCACGGTTTTGTTTTTTTTTTTTTTTTTTTTTTTTTTTTTTTTTTTTCTAGTGGCAGCACAGTGCTCTGTTGTCTTAAATCAGAAGTAATTATTTGCTCTAAAAGTCATAGTCTTCCAATCTAGGAAGAAAAAACCTTGTGATGGTCTCTTAGATTTACAAATTTGATTGAATTCCTGTTACCTGTAGTAGTTAATACTTTCAGTTTGTAAACTGATAGTAGCCTACATAAGATCTGTGTTGGTATTATCTACAAACTGCGAGTACAATAAAATCCATTCTTGGTAACTTAGGAATTTATCCTATAAATTATTCATCCCACATTATTCGTCTGGCTTCTGTGAACAAAACAGTCATCCAGACACCTAATGCCTTTTGTTCAAACTGGTTAACTCATCACCATATCTTAATGAGATTAGAAATGTTTTTTTTCTGCATATTTCATTTATTCTAGCGAGTGTAAGTGCCAATCAAGTGTGCGGTATTTCATGTTTCCTCTTCAGGATGCGTGAATGTTTAGTTGAGATGTTGCTGGCCATTGTGGGAGTCTTCTGTTCTGTGCTGCGCGGCTCAGTGCTGGGAGTCCTCAAAAAAGTAAAAAGTAGATAACCGAGAGCAGAAGAGCTGAGTCTGTGAGATGTGTGCTCCCAGCTGCTTTTGGATCAGTTTAAAGGCAGGGCCACATAGTTACGTTACCATGACAGACAAGTTTCTGGCCTATCTTATAGGATTTTTCTATGTATTTTAAAAATAATTTAAAAAAATCCTCGTGATGCCTTCTTGAGAATGATCTTCCATTCAGGAACCAGAGTGAGATAAACCTTGTGCTATTAATCCACAAAACAAACACAAACCCAGTACAATTTCTAAGGAATAATTTTGTGGAGGTTTATTTCCCAAAGGAGCAAACTGGTAAGACACGCTCCTTTCTGTTCAAAACCGTATCGTGCACTGACTCCTTGGTACACAGGCTGGGCTCGGTGCCCTGCTGCTGACACATGCGTGTTCTGGTTTTGGTTTTTTTCCCCCTTCTCCTGATTGTTAAATTCAGGAGACTTGTTTCTTTCCATGCTGGAGTGAGAGAGGTGGTGACAGCTGTGCTGTAAAAATTGAGTGGCAAAACAGAATACAGTGCATACGAAGATCTAATTCCACTTTAGGGAGCAAGCGTCACTTACATCTCAACTTGGTTACAAAAACTAACAAGTATTAACGCAAGTCTGCTGCTGGCTGAAGGAAGACTTTGAGCATAGCTTTGCAGCTGGGAACGGCAGCCTTCCCGACCCCACCGGGTGCTGCGGGTCTCTCCAGCCCCCCCAGGGCACCCTATGCCGTGGGCAGGGGCTGTGTGCGTCCTTGGCAGGTCGCGATGGAGCGCGAGGCCGGCGTGGAGGTGCTTAGTATTCAGGGCTGAGGCTTCTGGCTGGCTTCTGCCTGCTGCAGGAAAAGGCTGCTTTGAAATCTGCGGTGCTGGAAGAGGGACCAGGGGGTTTCTTTTTCAGTGGTAACAGTGTCAGAAGATTTGGCATTGACGAGGTGCAGGCATGTTTACTACCCTTTCTAGTGCTGCGCTTAATAGGTTGCGTGACATAAACAGTGCTGGCTGAGCTCCTCCTCAGGCTTTGCCTGAGTATGATGACATGCACTGTATATATATATTAAAAAAAAAAAAAACAAAAAACAACTAAAGCATTGTAGCAAATTCCTTTTTTAAAAGCAGCCTGCACTTTTCAGCATCCTTAACTTGGTGTTTGTTTGGTTCCCCTTCGCTCAGTCACAGGCAGCACCATCCTGGGTAGGTGCTGCTTTTGTGTCCTGAGCACGCTTCCCTGGTCTGACCAGGCAGCCTTGTTCAGCTGGAAGGTCTTCTTTGAAAATGAGATTAATGGCGTGGTGACAGCGGTGTCCAAGCAAGGGGAGGAAGGTTTTGCGGGAGCTAGACAGAATCGTTTTCAATTATGCGAGTGACCACTTTGGGAATGTTTTCATATTAAACCCAGCAGTGATTGTGAAAGTTATTGTGTTCAGCAGCAAGTCAGCGTTGGCAGTCACAGCCAAATCCATGGGAAGGAAGGCAGAGATACCGTGCTGGCTGGTTGTTTCAACTGCAACACAAATGAGAGCCAGTCCTTCCTTTCAGCTGTACTATGCCCTTCCCTACAAACTGAGGGCAGGTGCAGGCTGAAGTCACCCAATCCTGCCTGCGCCCAGCTGAGAGCACTTTGTAGTGTGCGGAAGGGCCCAGCCCTAATATTTTCTAGGGCTGTTACTTCTAATGGATGCGGACTTTACGTTATTTTCTGCTACAGCAGAGTACGTTTCCATTTGTGTAAGACAACTGCATCTTTATGTCTCAGTTGTCTCCAAGTCCTAAGAGGAAGAGAAATAATAATCATAATAATACAAATGTGTCTGGTTTAATCAATATCTTCAGACATTATGGGAACTGAAGTCTACCTTGCTGCTAATGTATTAGGTATATTCCGCTTTATCTTCTCTCGCAGAATTGATTTGCCACTATTCAGTTCACTTGCCTCTTGTCATGCAAATTGTGGCATTTCTCCCCCATTGACTGCACAAACTGAGATTAGATTTGAAAATCAAGCCTCACTGACCAGCTGCCGCCTATTTTTCATCGGATTTCTCCCTCCCTCACTTCCCAGCCCCGCTGCTCCCACCTCCGTGGCTGGTTTCGCGCTGATAATGTGCTCCCCGGGGAGCAGGCAGGGCTGGGCTGGGGCTCCGGGGCTGGGGTTCCTGGAGCGGGGCTGCTGCTCGCCTTGGACCACTCCTGCACGGTCCCACAGATCTCTGGGACAAAGTACAGCTTGCTCCTGAGTCGTGCTGGACCACTGACTGTAACGTCTGAGCGCTGCAGCACCCTGCGTGGTTTTATCCTTACAGTGCTTTTGCGAGACAAGGAAATAAATGTTGTTTGTTTTTTTAAGTCAGAGGGATGCTGAGCTTTGCGCAGACTGGGGTCAGATCCGTTGTTTTCCCCAAAATAAATGCAAACAGGGTGGTGATTCCAGAATTAAATACAGTTCTGTCATACAGANTCAGAGGGATGCTGAGCTTTGCGCAGACTGGGGTCAGATCCGTTGTTTTCCCCAAAATAAATGCAAACAGGGTGGTGGATTCCAGAATTAAATACAGTTCTGTCATACAGAATCCTACACACAAGCCATGGTTTGTTTGTAGCTCGTCATAGCTGATGTGCTTTGACTGACAGGGCACAGATGGTTTGATTGTAGCTATTCATAGCTGCTTGTAATGTTATTGTTGGTTAACTCCGGAGCTGTATAATAAGGCTTTTATCCACCGTAATGGATACGGGGCTGAATCAATCCCTTATTTCCATGTGACAGCTTCCCTGATCGGAGGCGCAGTCACAGCGTGCCCTTGGCGCAAGAGCTTCTCAGGAGTTAGGGCCTCAGCGTGGAAGCTTCATGGCATGGGGCTTTGCCTTGGTGCTTCACTGCCCTTCGCTGTTTGGTTTTAGCCTTTGACATCTGTAGGCTCAAAATTCAGCTAACGTTCACATCACTGCTTTTTAGATTATTTTGTGGCATGGCTGTCCGCAGAGCCAGTATGTAGGATATGGTTAACTTCATAGGCATATCTTAAAGGTTTTCCCTTCATTAGTGAAAACATCTTTCATAGGAACAGATCTGAGATCTGATACTAAATTTCATGGAAGACTTTTTGTCGAACGTTATTAATCATGTGTAAATTAAAAGAAAACATACCCAGTATGTACATGGTAAACGCTGTAATTTAGAAGAGGGTATATATATATATGGCAACAGTTTGGATCTCCGTGTAAGTATAAATGTGATTCATTCTTTTGGAGGGCAGGGCAGCCCAGCCCCTGCTTTCTCTAGGGTGAATAACACTGGGTAGTACACTGTTGTGGTATGCCCTTTTCAGACAGCTGCGATGTCTTTGGCTCGTTCGTGTGTTCCCCGTCACCCAGCAGGTGCCTGCGGTGCCACACAGAGCTGAAGGAGGGAATCCGGGTGGGTCTGCGCTTCTCAAAGCCTTGCTCAAACAAGGCAGCTTTCCCCTCATGCCCATGGTCCTGCTGGTGTGGGTAACCTGCCACTGGGGCAGGAGCTGGGTGAGGGCTTGCCAAAGGCCCTGCACCAGCAGCGCCCCTTGGGCTCCCATTCCTCCCCAGCTGACGCTGAGGCAGGTGCTGAGAAGACCTCACGGGCTACAACATTGCAGAGCATGGTGTGTGCAGCACCAAGGCATGCTTGAAAAACTAAACAGAACCGCACGTGTGGTTCCTGAGAAGTGGGTGCAAGCCAGCAGCATGGAAGCTGCGGCAGGATCGAGGTTTCAGTAGCTCACAGCCGTGTTTGGAAGCAGAGATTTGGCAGCATCCCTTCCTTGGAGAGTTCTGCAGGCCAAATGGTTTCTGTAATGGATATTGGAGGTGGTAGTGATTTTACTCTGGGGGATGGATGTCAAAGGGAATTCAGCTCTTAACTTCTCAATCTTTTGGACTCTGTACTGATGTTTCCCCCCTTAATTCCTACCAGTCTGTCATCCTGAAAACTTCTTTTTGACATTGTGGTCCTGAACTGAGAAAGTTCTGCTGCATCTCGGTTGGCAAAGGGAGGGAAAACTTCTACGTATCTGTTGTTTCTAGGTAAATGAATTTATAAGCTCAAACTAGGAGCTGCATACGACAGTTTAATGTCCTGCACTTTTTAGAAATCCTTCCCTAAGGGGGAGTTATCTTATCCGCGCCAATCGCTGTGCCATGCAGCAGGGCACGCGCACTGCCTCGGTGCCTGCCGACGGGTCCTCCGAGCGCAGTGCCTGCGGGGTGGGGCAGGTGACCTGCCAGCTGCCCCAGAGCTTTGGCCACGGGCTCCAGCCTCCTGGGTCTGGGGCTTCCCCTGCGAGCTGGTGGACAAAGAGGGATGCTCTTAGGGGAAGGGGATGTGCTGTTCTGTCTGTGCTCCTGTTTGTCCTGGGTTATTGACATATTGGTATTCATTTAACGTCTTAGAGCCTCTAAATTGGGGGCAAAGGGTTAAATGTTATCACAAATTGTAGCTGTGTTCCAGTATTCATCACCCTTCCGAGGTCCTCCTCCACCCTCCCTTTTCAGCTGTGCTGCTGTGTGCAGTCCCTCTGGCATTATTCCTCTGGATACCTTTTGTTTTATTTGTCTGGACAGGATGTTCTTCTCTCTAATGAAAAAACTGCATTTTGGAGGCTGCCCAAAATACACGGTTTAAATTCATTTTGCCATCGCACGCAGCAAGACGCAAATTGCTGGAAATGCTCTCTGTGTTAGCCTGTGTACCTGCAGTCAAAGGAGGCACAGCTGATGTTCTTGTGAAATTGAATTCTTATTGACAGGTGTTTTAGTTGTTGTAGCTTTGGGATTGTCATTTATCTTCTCTTTTTGTTTAAATGTCTATATAGAAGTTTTTGAGGAAGAATTTGGGGAGATTAATTGCCTTTTGATGCTGTGTGGCTGGTGTATTTGGGAAAGCGTTCACAGAAATGTAAGCTGTCTTTGTTAGAGATGTTTTTACGGTGATGCCTTTCCTGGGCTTAGTGTGAACTGGGTTTGAAGGTAAACAAGTCACGTTCCCCCCCCACCATCAGTTAATATTTCATTATGCCTCAATTTTGAAAAGCATTTTCTTGATTTGGCCTTAAACACCTTCTAATGTTAATAAAACTTGGAGTGTGCTTCCTCTGTAACTTAGCTTTTCAAAGAATACATGGAATAGCTGAGTGAAAAATGTTGTAGAGTAATTGTATTTAAGTAAGATCTTAAAAATAAAACTCTTGTTAGCAGAGGCAGAGAAGCCTATTAGTCTGAGTTTTCACAGCTGGAAAGCAAATAGTGTTAGGAAATGGATTGTATAGGAAAAGTAGTAGACCAAATTGGGTGATTAAACTCTACGTGTGGGAACTGATTACTACTGGCCTGTTTCTTGGTCATGTTTTTCATATCAGTATGGAGCTGGAAGAAAGCAACGTGGCGAGGGACCAGCGTGTGGCAGCTCAGGGGTGTTGTAGATGAGAGCATTCGGTGTACGGGATTAAACTCTACGAACAAACACCGACATTTCTCGTGTTTGGGCACTGCTGCCAGTAGTCTCTGCGTTAGACGCTGGATGAACGTGAAGTTGTGCGCTTGATGTCCTCAAGGAAGGCATCGTGGGGGGACTGTGTAGAAGGCACAGCTCTGCTGCCTGCCACAGGAACGCTGAAGGTTTGCGCTCGTGATCCCAGCAGAGCAAGCTGTCCGACAAACCTCCCAGGAAACGGTTGATACTTTCTGCCAGCCTAACCTGCATCTACATGCAGGGTACTCTGGGTTAAAAACTGCTTGCTTTTCCTCCAGCTTCCCTTTTCCACAGAAGATTTTAGATCTGCTCTGCGATTTTGGATCTCAGACTGGCTCCTCGTAGCTTTGCCTGAAGGTAGGCACCAAGTGCGTTTGGCACAGATGCAGGACGCTTGCTGCTCTAGTGACATGATTGACGACAACGTTTGTGCAAATGACCGGGTTTTATTCACAGCCACAAACACCTACCCTTGTGGAGGAGATTTTTTGTGCCGTGCACCCTCCATGCTGGATTCACGTCCCATTCAATCTCAAGGACATCCACCTAGAAATGAGAGGACACAAGTTGGCACTTCTTCCTGCCATTTTCTTAGTGTTGGGAAAAATTTGCTCCCAGCGCCTATTGTGCTTCGATTTTCCCTGGCTTCATGAGGGAGGGGTGATAATTCAAGGCTTTTCTTCTTCCAGTGGAAGGCTGGACGACGTTCGCTGCTAACACGATGCAAATGTGCTTTTTTCTTTCTCTGGGCAGAGAAAAGCAAGGGGGTTGGTAACACAACGCATTCAGCAAGGGCTGCAAATCCTATCTGCACACAATGATAAAACATATCCCTAAAAATGTAAATCAGCCCTCTCAGGCTCTAAGCTAATTTTCATGTGTATAGTGGAAACAAAAAACATAATAAGGAAAGATGTAGCTGTTTAACCAGATTATCTTTAAAAACTGACACAGATATATGCTGGCTAACGGCCAGGTCCTGGTGAAAAGTCTGCCTTACAAAGCACATCAAGGCCTTTGGCTCGCAGAGCCGCGCCGCCCTTTGTCGTCTTGGAAAGACAAAGGGTTTAATTCTGTTTTGCTGTGCTGTGATAAACTGGGTGGGTGATTTAGCCACCCTGTTCTCCGCATGCCTCCAGGGGCCATTTGGCTGCCTGAGTAGGAGCTCCGGGAGGTGTTACTGGGTCAGGACCTCTGCTTCGTCTTATTAACAGAAGTTATGATTGACTGCTCTTTTTGGCCACTAATCGCTCTTCATTTCCTGTTAATGAAGCATTTCTACACATTTTCAGTTTAAAAAGGAGCTAGGAATTCTCCTTAACGGTGGGCTTTATTGACTGGAAAGATGACTTTGTATTTTTTAGCTAATGAGGCTGTGACCACTTGTAGCACATCGAAATACCTCCCTTGCTGCCATGGGGGGTGATGATGGCAGCTGAGGGAAGGGGGCTGCCCCCTGTTTTAGTGCTTTCCTCTTATGGCCGAAACTTACTCCAGAATGGTGCTGGGGCAGCAGCTCCTATCTCCTGGGCTGACTTCAGCAGGCACCTGTGTGCTGCGATCATGGCAGCATGTGTGGCAACTTGGTGTGGCTGCTGCACCAGCCTGGGCGCTGCTGGTTTGGGCTTCGGCATGCAGCTTGTACGCTACAGGCATGGCAGAGTGACAACCCTGATGAAACTGGAGAGGGAATTAAAACAAAACTCTCTGTTGTCTGAATCTGTAAGATCTGTGGTTTGCTGATTTTGACTTGAGCATCCTTGCATTTCTTTCTATATTCCCATATCAGATAGACCTCGTTTTAGATGTAATTTTCTCACTGTTGTACCTGATTTTCAACTGAAAGTGGGGAAAAGATATTTGAAGAGTGTTCAGAAGAAGGTGCATCTGTAGCAATGTATGCTGTTAACACATACACAAAATATTTTAAATAGCTGTTCCATTTTCCAGAGTCTACATTGTCTGTGAATTCTGCTTCTTTTAAGTACCCGTGACATCTCCCTTGCAAAATAGGCCCTGCCTGCTTCTAATCATTTCTGTAGAGCATGAATTAATGACTCAATACTGCATTAAAAAAAAGATCTGAGCTATTAGTGTGAATGCACGTTGCCTACATTTATAACCTGGGAAGTGTAATTCTTTAACATTTGCTAGGCTCTGCTTATAGATTTGCTTTAAAATAGAATAATTAATGTACTGGAACGATTTTGAAAGGCCCATAAATAATGAGATGAGGACCAAAAGCTTGAAACATGTCTAAGGTTATGTTAATTATGATTAATTACTTTGAGAGGTTTGTTAGAAGCCGTTTAGCAACTACAAACCGTAATTATTGCCCATCAGCGCAAGCCCATCAGCGCAGACTACGACCAATACATCTCTTCATGGCCGAAGGTTTCTCCTTGTAACTTTTCTTGTAACCCAGAGGAAAGCTACAGGATACCAAAGTCCAGACTGGGCTCCCATGATCATGGATGCCAGGGTGATCTTGGCTGTGAGGAGAGGAAGAGCAAGCGGGTTTTCCTGATGCCAGTTTGGATCTTGGTTACTGGCCTTCTGCCATGTAATGGTCATGGGGAAATAGAAGAAAAAATGTTCAGAGCTGTCACTCATTTTTTGAACAGCACCAGTCCACGTGTATGGAGAGCAAGAGGTGTTTTTTTCCTTTTACACCGATATTGTTTGGTCTGCATCTTCACCAGAGAGTTGTTCTCATTTAACTACATGGATTCCTTTAAACCAATTGAGTTAAACTGGTGCAAAACTGTTCCTTGTTATGTCCTCTATTGCCTTTCTGCCTCTTTATATTACTGTGGAAATACAAATGAGCCTTATGGAAACTGAAAAGAAGGGAGATTAGGCTGCATGTAAGTAATTTACTTTGGTGCAGGGACTGTGTAGTGTAAAAATGCTAAATTGCAGCTGAAGAGCAGATTACTGGAGCCTTAAAAGTCACTGCCACTGAAAATGTAAATTCCATGTATACAGTGTTCAGCTGCACCTTAGGTAACCCCAGAAGATGAAACACCGTCTTCTCAGCTGGGCCAGCACGCCTCGTGGGCAGGAGGCTGCGTGGCACTGGGGGTGGTGGGCTCAGGGCTCGGCCCGAAGGGGTGGCTGAAGAGAGGTCAGGTATTTCCCCTGCTGGTGTTACCGCTAAGCTCACTGAGATGCGGGCCTGTGGCTCAACACGAATTTGGGGCGTAGTTGTGCTGTAATTGATTTTTAAATCAATGCTGATATTGCATGGTTTGCACAAACAAGATGGCTATAAATCATCCCTATGGTGAAATGATACGAAGCCCCATTTCTACCCAGAGTGAGCCTTGTTCTATTGTGTTCGATTAAAGATTCTTTTTAGAGGTGCCTGTTATCAAAACAGTAAATAAGATGTCAAATTGCAGCTCTGCGTTTCACAGGCTGCCATGCACGTTGGTGGTGACGCTTCCCCCAGCCCTGGGTGAGTATTAGTGCATGTATCTCAGAAAGGAACTAGTGGGCGCAAGAAGAGCTGAAGAGAATAATGAAAGGCATGAAAAATCCCTACGCAAATCTGTGAGTGCTGGGGTTTTTGCAGAGGAGGAGTTGAGAGACCGGTAGAGGTATATGAGGTACCTAATCTTACTGGGAAGGTGAGTTGAGTTACTCTTATTCTGTCACAGCACAGGTCCAAGGAAGGAAACAATGAAATACAATGGTAAGATCTTCAAAGCAAATCAAGGGAGGAAGTTTATTTCTCCCAGCCAGCCATGAGGTTCGAGAAATTTGTTGTTAAGCTCAGAAAATAGTGCTGTAAGAGGTCATCTGTCCCAGCGTTCTAGAAATCACAGTAAGGAGATGGTTGGCTTTTCCTCTGCTGTTCGAGCCTCGCCCCATGGTAGGGACAGTTGTGGATCAGGACTTCTGAGTCTGCAGCGCGCCCGTCGCTGGGCTGCTTGATGCAGGCTGTAAGGCCGGAGTTGCTGTGTGTGTAGTTAGATACCCGTCCCGCGTATAGTCTTGTCATACCTGGCGCTGTGGTGCGAGCCATCTTTAATTATAGTATTGCGTGTGCTCCACTCGGTCTTCTCTGCTGGACTGAATTCTGAACACAGCATTCAGCGTATGAAGCAAGTGAAGACCGAGCAGTCAGATATCTGTTTTCAGCATTTAGCTTTGAAGCTTTTGTTTCAATAAGACCAGATTGGTTGATTTAACTGGCTTGGGATCCAACGTTCCTCTCAGTGAAAATAATGGCAAACATCTAATTTTTGCTTCTGGCTCTGGGCTTGCTCTCACAAGGCGGTTACATCCAGATGTCTTTGTGCTCCCTACGTGGTTCCCATTAAGGCTAATGGGACTTAAATGGGCAAAGCCCTCGGGGATCGATGCAGCTGTGGAGTGGGACTGCATCACCTCTTGCTGCTCTGAGAGACAGGGCTGGTCCTGGCTGTATTTCAGTGGGGTTAAATGGGCACACCAAGCCCTGAGCACACTGAAGAGGCTCGGGGCTGGGCGAGGAGGGAAGCGGCAGGACCAAAGCTAGGCCAGCGCTGAGCACTCCTGGGCAGCAGTGCGCGCCTGTGGGCAGCCTGTCTTGCACCCAAGGAGAGGGGGAAAACCCCTCAGTGTGCTTCTGTTGCCGTCCCTTCACCAGGCAGGGTGGAAGCAAGATGGAGGAGCTGGCCTGTGGTTCCTGGAGGAGCACCCGGGGTGCGCAGGACCTAAGTTGCGCCAAAGGAGGGGAAGGCCTGGTACCGCCGAAACACGGAATCCAGGAGCTGTGCTACGAGGGGATTCTTCTCATCGCCTCTGCATGCGCGTGTATAGATCTGTATTCCCCCGTTGAACCGAATTTCGGCGTAGTTATGGGCATGTTGCCATGGGGACCTGAGGTGACAGCTGTTATTTTGTGCCGCTCCGAGGGCTGTGCTGTAATGATGGTCATTTTCCCAAGGGGAACAGGCTGGTGTTGAAAATGTGAAAATACGTGAACAGGTAGTGTGTAAAAATGCGCTCTCATTAGCTGCAATTAACCAAGCTCTATAGGATTCTAATGGGAAAAAAGCTGATTGTAGATGAAGATGTTTTGTACTCAGTGAATCTAAATGAGCAGATCGGATGCAAAGGAGGAAGCATCCTCCAAAAGGACGATGTGTTTCACTGCAACAATTTTCTGCTTCTCCTTGGACTGAATCCGAGGCATTCTGAAAAGAATAGTCCTTCTTTCAGGTCAGATTGATTGACAGATGAAACAAAATATCTTGCTATTTTTGAGCCATAAATACCCACACAGTATCTTGCCATCTTTTCTCTGCTTCTCAGATATCACAGACACTGCAATTTAAGTGTAAAAAGACCAAAACATCACCACATTTGTGACGGAAAGCTCTGTTAGCAGGTACCCGGTGTCCTCCTCCCGCAGGAAGCATTCCTGTTGGCTGTTTCTCATCCTTCCTGCCTTTCAGTGAGCTCCTATGGACTCCTGAGTCAGGAGTCATCATCTGTTGCAATAATCTGTTACTAGAGCCGGTAGCAAATAATTAATTTTGCAGCTTTACCCAGCTTCAGCCTTTAAATTTTTCCCTGCTTCGTGATCTCTGTAATAGGATTTTGTCGTCTTCGTTTCTGCTGGCAAAATTTGAGCTGATAAGTGGAAGGACTTCGAGATGAAATAAGGTCATGAACGTTGTTGGGTGCGTCAAGAGGCAACCAGAAACCTTGCCTCGAAGAGGCTGGTTCTGTTGTTACCGCTGGTGACAGAACAGCCAACAGGGACTCCCTGAGTAAGGGGTTCAGCAGCGCAGCTGGAGGCTTCACACACAGGAGGCTTTTTTTAAACGGATCCCTTCACCTTTGCCCGTTTTCCTGATTTTAGGTGACTTGCTGTAATTTGAGTCTCTGTGCTGTGAGCTGAAGCACGGTTTGTTATTGATTCAGTGCTGTGATCCTGCCCTCAGCACTTCACTTTCTCCCCCAGACATCTCCCACCTGTTCCTGGGATGAAGAGCTTCAGTGAATTTTAGCTGTTTTAGATAAGGAGCAATAGTGGAGACACTGGTTTGCACAGGATCTCGAGCAGTCAGCACCTGCAGTAAGGTGGCTGCTTACGTGTGCATGCCACCTGACAGAGCTCCAGGGACAGGGCTGCTCAGTTTGTTTGCTATCAGTCAACGTATTTCTATCTGCACTATTCAAGATGAGAAGGTAACAATCTGCTCTGTCTAATCTATGAAGTGTTCAGTCAGTGCTGGAAATGAAGTGTGTAAAAATACCGAGTGGTAGGAAAGTTGTAACAACAATCAACGCCTAGAAGCTGAGGCCGGGTAATCTAAGTGGGAAATGCAGAAAATTTTCAAAAGTAAGGGCGTTAAACTTTGCAAGAGCCCATCAAACCTTGCAGTGCTTCTCTTGGTGCTTTTAACTCAGTATGTGGATGGTGCTGTGACAGCTGGCTTTAATCAACTGCAGGTTACTGGTCTCTGCTTGAAACTCAATGGCCAGCACTAGAGAGGGCGAGCAGCTGGGCAGTGATCCCTTCTGTCCTGTAACTCCATGAAGCCCCTCTCCTCACGTGGATTTTATGCCCCATGCAGGGGTTGTCCCAGTGTGTTTTTGAGCTTTCAGCTTACGCTCAGTTCTATGGACATGCTTTCTTTTTTCTTCTTCTTACTGCTTTCTGCATTTGCTGTTTGCCAGCTTGCTGCTTCTAAACGATGAAGGGCAAGCTTAGTTCAGGGTGGGGAGCAACAGCTTGCCCAAATGATGGGTCCTACAGACAGCGCTCACGGTGTGTTGGTAAAATGGGAAATGCGTTGTGCTGCTTCCACAAACCCACAAAAATCCACTCTGTACTTAAGGCTGTGAAAGCAAGCAACGTAATTATGCTGCAGATGCTCAGGCCAAAATCTAATGGGAAGAGTTACTGACATCTCATGGTGTGTAACAGCTGGTGGTTGGTCCTGCTCTTGGTAAGGTGTTTACATCCCGAATCCTCTTCATTAGGCTTGAGTGGTTGTTTTTATGCCAGAAAGCACTTTTCTGTAAGTGTAGCAACTGCTTGATACCTGTTATGGAGCTGAAGGAATTTGGACATAGCTCTACCATGCTTTTAACACCTGTATGAGACACAAGCTGTAACACAGAGCTATAACTTTTATTTTGGAAAGGTAGATGAAAAGCTAAAATCACTGAGTTTTTTGCTATTCCCTTTGATTAACTGTGCTGAGACCACTCAAGTTTTAGTGTTAAGTGCCTTCTATTAAGAGAGCAGATGTTTCAAGGACAAAAACAGTCACAATCAGCTGCTAAGCCTGAAAATTAGTTTCATCAGTTAGTAAGAATGTCTTAAATATTTATGTCAGATGACTGACAGCGCTGTCGAGTCTCCGCTCAGAGCTCATGGAAGCAAATGGGGCCCTTTATGGCTGAGGAGCGGTGCTGTTTGATCACAGGTAGGGTCCGTGCAGCAGCAGGGCTGCCTCTTGATGTGCCATTTCATCAGCTTCGGTTTCGGAACAAGAAGTCAAGGCAGCGACAAACGCGGCTGCTTCCCTCCTTACCAGCACCTCTGTCACACTCACAGTCAGCTCCTACCAGAAATCATTTACTTGACGTTTTAGAAGCAATTAAACTTTGACAGAATGCTTCCTAAGCAGAGCAGCTTCTGCTTTGCAGCATTGGTTTTAAGGTCTTGCTCCATCCGCAGCAGCCTTTTGACTTGCGAGAATTTGTCCCTTTGTGGCACCCACAGCTGCAGGCTGCTAGAGGTGTTGTCCTGGTTTAGCTTCAGTTCCCTGGGGATGCTTTCTCCAGCTGAGAACGATTTTCACAGGCAGCCAAAACCATCTTAAACACATGAAATTTGTCTAATGTGCAGCAGCTGCCTGGGAGTAGCTACCTTGATATCTGTAGGTGGCCACTTTCTAAGGAAGCATTTTATGCTCTATTACAGTTGAGCTGCATTGAGCAATTTGAGCTACTTACTTGGCATTTTGCTCCGTCTGGCAGCAAGGCTTCATGTCTAATGGGCAGAACTAAAACATAACACAGAAAATAAAATTTCACCTTTGTCCTGATGTCCAGAATCAGTCACTGGAAATAGAAGACAGTTGTTGTACTGAGGAAGGATAATTAGTTCTTACTTGAAGAAAAAAAAAAAGCCTCTAGTTTTATTATGATTTTTTATTTTCAAGTACTAACTGATTAGGTATTTTGGGACTGGATACGTACAGAATTTTCTCTAGGATGGAATAAATAGTTTGAAAAGACTGAACACCAGTGAATAGCTTTTGATTTAAGAGCTAAATGGTTCCTCAGTGCCAAGGAGATTTATTTGTGTGTATAAAAAAAGGAAATTAACTGCAGCGTACACTAGTGAAACACTACCAAGAGAATATGAAGAACTGTAAAGCTCATGAGATGCACAAAATAACTGCTTTTTTTTTTTTTTTTTTTTTTTTTTCTGATTTTCTCAGATCTAATGAAATACAAGGATTCCTCTTGCAAGTTTGTCATTGGCTGCATTGCATACATGTGCAGGAATTGAAGGGAATGCTCAGAGCTGCACAGTATATTGTGTGGGATGTAAAATAAGCACGGTTAAAGTTCCTCTAGGAGCTTCATAGTTCTAATGGTTTCACTGCTGTGTGTAATTTTTTGACATTAACATTCACTAATGTACATTTTTCATAAATATTTGTGACTAGAGGGTTGTGCTTATCATTATCTGTAACTATCTGGAAGTAATAGGCTCGTAAACCCTGTGCTGTAAACGCTGGAATGGTTTATAATGCTTTACTGATTTAAAATTATTAAATTCTGTTGCCAGAGGAGAGAGATTTCATTCTTCCTAGCATCTGACTTCAGTAAATGCACAATTGTGTATGGAGCTGAGCACTTCATCCTTTGCCCAGGGAGTACCTTGAATTTTCACAGATTTAAAGGGCCCATGCAGTGCTTAGGATGCTGAGAGTATTGCAGAATGTGTTACATGGCTAAAAGCATTTTCTGGAAATTCACAATGCTAATTTTCCCAGATGTAATGTGATGGTTTTTAACAATAGCTAAGCTTTCTGCATCAGTCTTAACCTGAAGATTCTGTCAAAATGTTTTGACTCTCATTGCTTGGCCATGGGTAATAAAAAAAGAAATTGTAAAATGAGGTAGCTTTTCATAATTAAATGTGTCTATGCACGCATGTATGTCTTTGGTGAATAAGAATCTCTTTTTTGAGCATTTTCATAGGTAGCAGTGGTACCTCAGTGCCTGCAGAATTAAGCCCTAACGCAATCCAGCGGTAGTGTGCTGCACTCAGACCCCTCTCACCTGGGGGAAGGAGCCAGCAGGAGGCAGGGTGCTGGGCTCACTTTGCGCCTGGCTGCAGGTGGGGGCTATCCCCCCTGTGTCCCTGCTGCCCAGCTCGGGGTGTCAGGGCTGTGCGGAGCCCGTGGTGCCTGCTGCGTGACGTGCCAGCACCTGGAGGAGAAGGAGAAGGTACTGAGAAATGCCTTGTGTGTCGGGAGAGTAACTGCATGGGGGGAAGGAAATACCTTCCCGTTTGTTTGAGTCACAAGGTCTGTTGAGCGTGGTGGTGGGTTTCAGTGCTGTCCTCTGGGCTGTGAGTTACTGCACTGGTTAGAAAGGAATGTGCTTTCTTACGGGGTCGTGTTGAGTTATAATGTTGTGGAGAGAGCACATAGGCCCCTTTTTTTTTCTTTCCTTTTTTTTTTTTTTTTTTTTTTAAAGTATAATAGCATAAAATGTCCACAGGAACACCCATGTTTCTATGGTTACAGGATTGTTCCTCTTGTGGGCTGCAAGGCTGGTGGTAAATGACTGAGGTGAGCCCGTACTGCACCTGAAGTGCCATGGGGAAAGCAGGGGCCTTTCTGTTCTGAGGGAGCCCGTGGTGCATCGGACCAGGGAGCATGTGTACAGCTCCCTGCTGTTCTGCGGGCTACGGTAACAGAGGAGCTTGCTGTAAGGAATAGCAATAGCTAGCAAAAATAGCAGACAGATGTAAAACGCTAATAAAGGACTACAAAGATGGGGAGGGGTCTGGAGGGCACAGCTTGTGAGGAGCAGCTGAGGGCCCTGGGTTTGTTCGGCCCAGAGCAGAGGAGGCTGAGGGGAGGCCTCATGGCAGCCTACAGCTCCCTCACGGGGGAGCGGAGGGGCAGGCGCTGAGCTCTGCTCTCTGGGGACAGCGACAGGACCCGAGGGAACGGCACGGAGCTGCGTCAGGGGAGGGTCAGGCTGGGGGTCAGGGAAAGGTTCAGCCCCAGAGGGTGGTGGGCATGGAACAGGCTGCCCAGGGCAGTGGGCACGGCCCTGAGCTGCCAGAGCTCAAGGAGCGTTTGGGCACCGCTCTCAGACACAGGGCTTGGGGTGGTGCTGAGTGATGCCAAGTGGTTGGACTGCATCATCCTTGTGGGTCCCTTCCAACTTGAGATATTCTGTGACTTCCAAAAATGTCATATTTTCAGTAGCCAAATCAATAGCTGAAGACATCCTGTTTGCTGTTAGCTTATGTGAAATAAAGAAAAGTCACTAGGGAAAAATATTGAAAATTTGACCAAAACCTTGGAAAACTTGAGTTTACCTCTTTCTTGTTTCTCACAGTAGTTAGTTAGCCCTCCAAAGATAACTGTGTTTATGTTCTTCTTTATGAGCTTTTTTCTTCTTAGCATGGCAGAAAGAATTAGCAGTTAAAGCATTTTTGAGTTCTCTTCAGTGACAGAAACAGTTCAGGGCTTTGGAACAGACTGTGGAGTGTTAAAGTACAGTCCATCAATTAGCTTTGCATAATACATTAGTTAATTTTTCATGCCCGATATTCAGCTGTAATTGCTAAGTTTTCCATTAATAAAGTCTCCCAGTCAATAACGTTCACTACTGGAATATATTATTTGGCCATTTGACTTGAAAGAAGAGGATTAGCCTTGGGCCATTTACGCATCATGCCTTGAGCCTTGGAGCACTTTGTCTGGGTCCCTCATCCAGCCGTGCCCTAACAGAAGGGTGGCTGGAAGCTGACCGGGGCAGGTGAACACGCTGATGGTGTTAACCTGGCTCAGAGGGGCTTGGGAAGCGGCTGGTGGTGTGTCTGCGCAGCAGAAATGCAAGGGAGCTGGTGGTGTGCCTGCTTCTGTGTGTTGCTCTGCAGAGTGTGTCTGAGGTTTGATCTGCTTTGCAGGCAATTTACTTCACAAAGATAGGAGGAGCAGGAAAAGAAATCAGCTGTGAAAAGAAACCTGATTGCAGAACTCTGGCCTCAGGTGAGTGTTGTTAGTGTACCACACCAATAACCCAGCTGAATTCTGTTTTTCAACTAAAATGGAGGTTTTAACCAAACCAAATTCCTGTATGAATTTTGTCATATATCTCATTTCCTCAGAAATGTCTGGATAAGCCTGGCTAGCTGAATAGCGGACCTGATGCTCCTTATTACGCCATGTAACACTGAATATCTGCAGAAGATACAGCTGGTCTTCCTAACGTGGCTATGCTTATTGGAGATGAATCCTGTGCAAAGCTGGGTCAAGGGTAGGAATTAAAATTTTTCTGGAAATGGGAAGTAGTGCTGCTCTTTCCCAGAATGAAATATTACAGGGTTACGGTGTTGACACGGAGAGCTGACATGATGCTGCTGAGGTTGATTGGATTATAAAAGGATTAAGTAGTAATGGGATTGGAAGATACTGCTTGAATGAAAAGACAGCTGTAGAGGATTTTGAAAGGAAGGTTTATAGGGTTGAGTCAGTTCAGCCTTGCGGTCGTAGCCTTGTGTTTAATCAGGTGGCAGTGTGGAGCTGGGATCTCTCCGGAGGAAGATCCTTGAGCCTCAGAGGCAGACCACAGGCAGAACCAGGATCTGATCCCTTAATTCTGGGTTTTGCATTGGCTTTAACAGAGACATCCTTGTGTAAACTCTTTAAAAAAAAAAAAACGAAAATGCTTTCTAAACAATGGTGAGAACATTACATGTCATGTAGTGACATGTTATCCAAGGTCTATGTTAATGTGCACTATCCTGCTTTTGCCTTTACCATCGTTAAACATTTATAGTACTACAAAAAGAAGTTCAGATGGTAAAACATGGAAGGTGGTGAGCAGAAACCAGGAAAACGGCAACTGCAGCTGGTAGGAGACCTCACAGGGGGAAACAGTTGGCTCCTTATGTGCTTTGCAGAGGTCAGTTCTGTGGCCAGAAGGGGGAGAAAGCAAGCACCGTTGAATATTGCAGTGGTTTAAGCCTCTGAGTCAGCTGAAAACGTGAACCCCTTTGCAGACCCATGGGTGCCGGCCTTCATTGCTGCTAGCAGCTGTTAACTTTGCTCATTCTTTTGCATTCTCTTCTTGTGACTGGCATTTATTTTGCATGGATTGCTTGTAACTGACCAGCAGCATTGCTGGTTTGTGCTGTAAGCTTGGCAGATAGCAAGATGGCATGCGTGTCCTCGTTCAGGGAGGTGCGTGCGTGATCTTGAAGGAGCCTGTCCCTGTCAGTTTTCTTCTGGCACCCAGCGGTGCGAGGTTCCATTTTTCAGGTAGTTTATTGCATTCAGCTAGAACCACAGCTTGAAATCACGTGCAGTTATGCCACTGGGGATACCAGCTTCCGCGGTTGGTGCTCTTTTTCCAATGGCTCCGGATCGGATCAATACTTGATATCAAGTACAAGATCACGTGAGAATGGGAGAAGCGCTCATCTGCCGCGTTAGCTGGAGGCTGTGTTAAGGGAACTAGCCTTCTGTGGGGTCAGCTCTGCCGAGCGCACGTCTGGGTGGCTAGACCAGCCCCTCCTCGCGCGGCTATGTTTCTGATCTCAGCGCTGCGCTGTAGGGATGAGCACTGCACGTGGAATGTGCTGTTTAGAACCTCGGATCAGTTTTCAATTTCTCTGCCTCTGAACTCTGCTGAATGTTTCTCTGCTGTGTTGTAAGAGGGTGCTCACTGGTACTGTGTCCTGTACACAGGCAACTGCGTGTTGCTCCCTTCTTCATGTTCAGGTTAGCATTCTTTCAGGAATATGTTTTTGAAAGTTGACCATTACTGATACAATGCAAAAGTGACAAGCGACAGAGAACATCTTATCAGGAGCGGACACCTGCATGTGCTGTATAATCAGGGTTTCAGAGTGACGAGGGCTGAAATTCCTACCGCTCTGACCTGTGGCTCCATCTCAGTCTCCCACACTCTCTGTGAATGGCTTTTGGCTTTGGTGTGGTGACATTCTGAAAAACAACAATGTGCTGACCGCTTCCGTTAGTAAGTTCTCCGTGATGTGTGCTTACCTTACAGAAGGAAGGGTTAATGTTGCGTGGCTTAGGGTTACCTGCCTGTAGAAGAAGGGCTATCTGTACCTGACAGTCACATTTTGCTATTGTTAGTTGGAGGAACCTTAAAAAATAATATCCTGTAGTTGTTGTGCAGCAATTGAATCTTTGCTTAGGGCTGGTAAGAGTGCGATGAAACAAAACAACAGAGTAGCTAGAGCCCTCTGGTAAATGCAGGGCTTGAGAACTACAGCTGGTGAATCAAATACAGCTGCATCGCTCTTCTGTTCTCTTGTGATATTTCCCTGAATATATCCTTGTTTCACTCGGTTCCTGTTTGGTTGGCTAACAGACAGGTCTGTAGCATAGTACAAAATGCCCTTTAGGAATTTTTGGCTTCCACTCCCCCTGCTCCCTGTGTGTGTGTTGTGGGCCAAGCTGTATTTTAGCAAACGTAGCCGGTATTTGGGGCACAGGGTAGCAGGTTAATTGTGATTTCACTGAAGGCTTTGCAAGGATTACTGCTGTTGTACCAATAGGGTGTGGGGATAGAAAAGGAATGAGAAACTGTTTGCCACCTTTTTGGCAGATTGATGCATGTCTCGTGTAACCTTTAGGCCAGACAGCCTGGAAGCCTGATGAGCCTGCATTATTCAGAAGGCAGTGAAGATTAGTGAGATAGGGAGAGTGGGTATTGATCTGCCAGCATTCCTTCTGCAGTGCTGATCTTCCAAAATACTAAATAACTTTTAAAATAGGTTTTTGGTTTGATGAAAACAAGCATTTGCTTGGCTGGCTTTTTAGAAGAAAAATTGCTTTTTTTTTCTTCAATGTTTGCTAGATGCTAATCCATTGGCTAAGAAAGCAGAATGTCTGTGCATGGTGTTTGTTTGTTTTGCTGTCAAATACCCTGAGCCCTGTGCTTCTGCAGGTGACTAGCTCGCCGCACACTGCAGTGCTGGGGTGCTCCAGCTCTTCCCTTCCTCATTTCTGTTCTTAGCTGTTTTGCACACTGTGGTGGGAAAGACAAACACAAACTCAACTCTGGATTATACAGGCTGTCCTGGAGGGAAATTTAACTTCAGAGATGCAGAGACATCAGTGAGACCTCAGGGCTGGGCTGGTGATGCTCTGGGAACAATTCTAGAAGAGCTCTGTGACTGCAGGCAGGAAGGATTCGTTTTCCCTTTTGTTGCCAAGTGTAAGCGTTTTTGGGGAGGAAAAAGAAAAAGCACGTCAGCTGTGGGAGTAGCTAACAATAGGTCTGACACTGCCTTACATCCTTCCGCAACCAGATCCATTTCTTTCAGGCAATTACCGGCCTCTCTCTCAGATAAGATATAGGTTTATTGAGTTTCCCGCTGTGCAATTACAGTTCTGAGGAACGCTACTGGTGTGCGCAGCCTGGCTGGTGCAGCTTATGGCAGCGGAAGGTGCTGCAGCGTGCTGGGGTTTGGTCGTGACCTGGGGGGGACGGGGAGGAGCTCCTCGTGGATTTTAGGTTCTGGCCAGGGAGGTCCAGGCTAATTCTTGCACACAGGGAGCTGCAGAATGAATTTCCTATTTAGTATTAAAAAAAAAAAAAAAAAAAAGCGAAGATCCACCGTTATGTTAAAATACCTCCAAATTTTCAGTGTATAATGAGAGAGACAAATAATACTTTTGCAGTTTTGGCTTGTTGTTGTTTTCCTAAAATAAATGTTAATTGTATAAACTGCCAGCTTTTGAGAAAGCATGGCTCACGTTTCAGCAGGGTTGGGTAAAATGCTCCTGCTTGTGGCAGTTATGAACAGTTATGAGATGTTCGGGACCCAAAGAGGGGCTCATTCATATGCAGACACTGTGCTGCCAGGATTAGCATTCCTTTCTCAGCTCTTGAGCTGCGGGAGGATTTCCTGGTGGTGGTGTTGCCTTTAGGAGGTAAGGACAATTATTTTAAAGGATGGAGCAGGCATGTGCATCTTTTAATCTACAGCAGCTCCAATGACTGCTCAGGACATGTATTTTACCTTGGTGGTAAATCTGTATTTTTGGGGTTTAGAATGTCTGTATCTCAGTGAAAACTGCTTTGTATTCCCACCCTCCACCCGTGTCATGCTCGCTCAAGTTACAAGCTTATGCAAATGTTTTCCCTCTGTCACTGCTCTGCTAGGCTGGGGAACCTGAGCTGAGCTGTCGGCGCGGGTGATGTCTGCTGCGAGGAACTGCAAATGTGCAAATTCGAGCACACCACACGTTTTTCTGCTCAGTATTGTGACTTCAGTTCTTGCTCTGTCTGAATTACTGACTTGGCTGAGTGTAGTTGTGCAGTTTTTGGATGGAGGAAGGTCTCCCTGCTAGCCACAGGGTGATGCAGAAGGACTCTAATGCTGTTGCAATATCTAAGGTGAATCTGTTGGAGCCAAATTGCCATAAATTGGTGGGGATTTTTGCTAGTAAAATAAGCAAGCCCTGGAGAATTGTGAAAGGCAAATATGATTCCATCTGTACCGTGCTTTAATTAAAGATAAGGCAGTTGCACCATTGTATCATATGTTGGCACCCTTATCTCCATGTTATCCTTGCATCATTTCTCCAACATGAACAAAGCTGGTTGTCTTCCATTAATTATGGTTTGAAATGTTGGAAAAGCGCAGCTGTTTTCCCTGAAGAGAGTATTTTTGCATGGCTAGAGTGGGATTTGCCAGGGATTCACCCGTTTTTGTGTGCTTGGATTTGCATGCAGAATGATGGTACGTTAAAAAACAAACAAAAACACAGGAAAAACCCACAAACAAACCCACCAAAAATAAAAATCCCCCAAACAAGTTCTCTAAAGTACAGGAGGTGGTCGCTGTCTGTCTTCACCCCCTGGGCCAGTTACTCAACTGAGCAGTGGGATAACTGGTGAAATCCATCTGAATCCCGGTGTCATGTGGTTCAGCCTTAACGCTGCTCAAATCGCAAGTGGTTGATTGCGCTTCTTGCTAGCTGCCGCTGCTGCAGAGCCAGCTGCCGGGTCCCCATCGCCTCTCTGTAAATAAGAGCTCACCGAGCAGTTCTGAAGGCTGGTAAGTGCTGCTCCTACTTCCACCCAGCTGAGTGTGCGCAAGGATTCCACATATATCCTCTGTAAACAGCGCAACGTTTGCAGGCTGGCAGGTGATCCCGTGCCACCGGGCGGAGGACTGCTATGTAGATGGCAGCTTCCCCAGCACGTGCCGCAGTGGCGGGCCACCAGCTCCCCAAAAATGCCTTAAAATGAGGGGGATCCACCAGATGCTTGTCTCTGTTTCTGTAGGTACGTGCTCAGTCCGGATGAGCGAGTGGCTCTGTGAAATATTAATGCTTAAAACTGCGTGCAGGCCTTAAGACCTGATTCACTCAAGAGCTGGTTAAATCCATAAATAGTATTTTTTTTTCTTTTTTATTAGTATTTTTATTCTTTATTCCTTATTAATAAACCACGGTGCAGCGGTTTCAGCTGACTGCTTTGATTGCGGCGTCTGGTGGTTCGCAAACAGCTCCATTCCCCGTTGACATTTCAAACGTGGCAGCACAGCGATGCGAACGAGCCCGCATTGCTACAGTTTGGAGAATTAGCATCTCTGCTCCTTGGAAAATAATATTGAAGGAGTCTCTCTTGCTGGTGTGTGGGTGTTCATTAAGTGGGGTCGGGAGTTCAGGGATCCCTTGTGGCATGACCTCCTTGAGGAATGTCAGTGTTACTCTCGTTTTTTCTTTTTAATTTACTTGTTTTTAGGCTCCAGGAAAGAGGAAGGCAGCAAACGTTTCCATAGTTTGCTTCTGGGAAACTGCATTCTACAGAATGTTTTTATCTAAGGAGGGGAGAAGTGAAATAAAAACACCAAATAAACAGAATTCCTGGGGGTCAGAGCGCTTAATAAGCAACATTGATCACCGCCAAGTCATGTAAGTCTGCTGGGTAAGCCTGGACCTGAGCCCCGTTCTGCAGGACCCACCTTAGGGTGAGCTGTGTCTCGTCACCTGCAGCATGCAGGAGCGAAACAGCCTTGGAGGCACATCAGTGGCAGTGGAAACGGGGTGCCTTATGCTGCCGGGAGTTCCCGTGCTATCCGTTTCAGTCCCACAGGGATGCCAGGCACGTGGTTGGAACATCTGTCCCTTTCCCTGGGGGAGGGGGAAGCATGTCTGTATGCTTTTGGTGATAGAGGAAAGACTTTTTTTTTCTTTCCCTTGAGATTCAAAAACCTCCACTTCCATTGAAAGAAATCATTCCAGTTGAAAGATCCCTGTATCTTGAAATAGTTGAAGGTGTGGAAATCCTTTAGGGATCAGACTCGTTTCCTGAATATACCTCAGACATACTCAAACAAGTTCGCAAACACTGTAACTGCGTGCAGGTGCCTGAAGCCCTACATGCAGATGTTCTCAACATGCGGAGGCTATATTTCACCATCTTGGTGTGACAGACAGAAGAAAAGGTTTTTGAAGGGATTAGAGGGCCTCTGCCAGAGGGCACATGGGAGAGGAGATGGAAGAGCAAGAGCACGCGTAGCTCAAGTCCATAGGCACCACAGTTAGTGCTGTTGGTCCTGTTCATCAAATTCACATCTCAGCTCGTTGAGTAGCACACTCTGTGCAGAGAGAAGGCTTTGTGACGTCTGGAGCTGAGCAGGAAGAGCAGAAATACTGCTGCCTTGCCTTAACCTCATTGCCTCCTTGCTGCATGTGCTGTAATGGCTCTGAGCAGCTTCGTATGTTAATGCTAGAATGAGCAATGAAACAGCACGCACAACTTAAATTTAAATCACTTAAATGATTAATGTTTAATTTGTTCTCGCAATTAACTCATTCCCAGCGGCAGTGGCAATGGTTCCAAGACTTGTTTGTATCACTGAACTGTGTTTGCTGCCATGCAGCGCAACGGGGGCTGATGTGCTCCTGAGTGCAGAAGATCAGCTTAGCTCTGCCTGCGGAGAAAGTCCGCTCTCATCGCAGTGCTGTGTTCTGAACGGGAACTGGTTCGCAGAGCACTGATAGATGTCTACATGATCTGTTCACCGTTGGGGAGTAAAGATCAGAGCACTAACCCCAACGGGTGATCTCCAAAGAGTCATCTTCAGAGCAGTCGATCAGTTTGTTTCTCAGTCTGATTTTGCTGGGACTACTTCAGGGATCAGATGGTCTCATTAAGGCAGCTGGGACGCTGACTCCTGCTACCGAGGTGGCCTTGCCACCCTGTCATGTACTAAGGGGGCCCTTCTTTCTCTGCTGACTGACTTCAGGAGCAGGACTGCTTCCCTCCCCTCTCTGCATCAATTCCAACTCTGTTCTTTCCATTCTGCATTGGGAAAATCTTGACAGTCTCAGTCCTTTCTTTTTCTCAGTCAACTTCTACCAAACTTTGCAAGTCCCACAGAGGGCTTCGAGGTACTCTTCATTTGCTCACGTTGCGCCTTGGCATGCATCCTTCAATTTGCAGATAATCAGTCTGGAAAACTCCGTGCTTGAGCAACTACCCATCCCTTTGTCACATCCACGTCTGAAACTTGGAAGCATGTCACGCGATGTCCCTGCAGTACAGAGGGCTCCATAGCCACAGAAGCCAGAGAGAACCGTACTACCGAAGGACCATGTGCTTTCCTGGAAGACGGGGGGAGAAACTGTGAAATATGCCTATACCAAGTGGTCACAGAAGTATCCTGGGGGTTTAAGCACTGATGTATGTGTCGTGTCTCTGAGAATTTCAGCTGGTGCAGAGTACTGCAGGGGAGTTTTCAGCTTGCAGCCTGCTCGCTGGTTATGAGATGGTGAAATCATAATGAGTACACGTAATGTGCTTACTCACGGATTTGTGGGGGCTTTCAGCAGCCAAGTGTCATCTGTCCTGGTGCAGGAACAGGATGACAGGTTCATGGTAGCAATTGGAGGGACTCAAAATGCAGATTGTGCCAGAGGAAAAGATGCGTCTGTGAGTTGCGGTGCCCGTGGGAGCCGTTTTCTTCAGTGGGTCATTTTATTTTGTAATAATTGGATGCTATCATTGATCTGAGCTGCATGCCACCTGGTATCTTAAGCACCATGCCTGCTGTCTCAGACCGCACAACCTTGCTCATTTGGGCAGCATTTTGAACGTCTGTATGAGACCGTATGAGCCTGTATGACAAAGCAACTGCTCTTATAAAATGCCCGTGCAACCCAAGGCTCTCCGAAGAAAATCCTTGGCTGTTTTACATAGATGTCGGGCTCCAGTCGTTCTCAGAATGCTTTCTGTCTGCGGCAAAATATGACTTTCGCTCTAATGTAATAAAAAAAAATCACCATCTTGAAGCTCGGTGTGGAATTATGCGTTTTACCTTGGTTGCACAGTATCCCTGCTGACATCAGGCCTCTTCAGTTTCTGTCCTTGTAGAGTGCCCTTTTTCTTATAAGGACGTTAGACAAAAAATGCTGAAATCCGTTGGCTTTGTGATGGAATCAGCTGAGCATTGGTCAAAGGAATTACTTGCTTTTTGAACCTGTGTTGATAGATGAGGAAGGTGATTAGCCAGCTAATTAACAAGCCGTCAGCCTTATTCATCCCAGAAATTTTCAGTAAGTCACCAAAAGGTTGGCTGCCTGCTGCCTGTGACACCCAGCATGTTTTTCAGACCATTTTTTTAATGGAAGAAGAGCAGGATTAGCGCGGGCTGAGCTCTCACAGCTGAGCACGCTGGGAGCTGCAGTGGCAATCAGGTCCCCAGATTTATGTGGATCTAAACAATTTCAGATATGGCCAAATGAGAAGTTAATAATAAAAAGGAATTCAGCTGTGAAATGAACTTCCAGAAATGAGCTAAGCCACGGTTTCTCCACTTTAAGACCCTGCTGCAGCAACCACCTCTTTCTCTTTGTGTTGTAAATCCTTATGTATGGGTTCAAAAGATGGAGACAAGAGATGACCCGAACCTGCACACGGATTAGGGGATTTTCCCTTTTTTTTTTTTCCCCCTCTTGCAGTAATTTCAGGAAATAAAATCAAATAATCTTCCAAAGGTAATGCACAGAAATGTATTCCTTTTGCAGCTAGCCTGTTTTAACATGTGCGTTGCATGAAGCAGCATTTGGCCGCTGAAATAGAAACCATGAGTGAATCCAGAAGGAATCACTTTGTTGTGTCTAATGCGGAGCAAATGCTTTCTCACTTCTGGCGTGCTACGAAGTACAAGAAATATAATTGTAGGATTGCCTCGGTGCTTTGCTGAGCTGAGACACAGCGCTACCTAATCCTGGGGCTCCTGCCGGCTCCCAAGGTCAGTTGCATTCATTTGATGTTAATGGGCTTTGCAAACCAGTGCAATCAATATCAGCTCACTCGCTTATCTGCTGCCAAGGAGTTCCCCATGCAGTTTCCATTCAGTGTGACTTTTCCTGAGCTGGTTTAATGCAGAAACAATGCATCTTGTAGGAAAAAAGATGAGAAAAGAAACAGTCGCCGACTGATTTGTGGCAGTTATCTGCCTGTTATTTACCGTTCTGACAGCACGCGTCTGTTTAGCAATATGCGCAGTGCCATTACCTACAAGGAACAAAAACAGGCAGAGGATGCTGCCAGACTAATACGTGTTGGCAGTGCTCGTTTTTCAAGTTACCTGGCAACTGCTGCGGGCAGACTTAATTAAAAGTGCAGTGTGTCTTCCTAAAAATACGTTAATGGTCTCAAGTGGCCAACTCCAAGATTGTTCTTGTGGCCTGATGCTTGGCCAACGAGGCTAAGAGAGAGGACTGACCTAATGAAAACCTCCCAGAGGCTGTTGTGCTAGGTTCCTGAGAGAGGAATGAGCTGGACGTGGATGTGAATATGTTGCAGGGTGGCTGAAGATCTGACTAGTAGAATGGCCAAGACGTGCCGGTGTTGGACGCAGCTCCCGCTGCAGGGTCTGGGGTGTTTGTGTGCATGCAGAAGCTCCTCACTCCCTGTTTGTCCTCTTAAGGGGAAGGACCAGGTGGCACCGACAGCAGGTGCTTCTCTCTGCACCCCCTGATCTCTGTTGTGCATGGGTAAGTGAGGGTGTCTCTGCTAGGGATGCTCTGCACAGGGGACCAGGGATCTGCTTAGCCCTCAGGTCCTTGGGCAGGTTGCATTCCTGCAGCTCTCCGTCCTCAGCCACGGAGCTGAGAGAATGTCTGTTCCCCCTGTGCCGTTGATAAAGGTGCATTTCAGAGGCTATTATGTTCCCGCTTGCTGGCTTTATCAAATAAAATCAGCCCGAGTGCGTGATTTGGTTGTGTGTCAGTTCTACGCAACGTTGCTCTTCTGCAGCAAGGCATTTCCTGCGGAAAAGCGCTTCTTGGCCAAATGAGTCTCATCTGCAGGAGCTGACAGAGCTGGATGCTGTGGAGTTAGGGGCTGGGGATGTTTCCTCTCGAAGGATTTTGTGTATCTATAGGAATATGCTACTGTAAAAGCTTCCTTATAGGTTTTATGACTTGTGCCTTAAAAATGGTGTTTGACACAAGGCACTGTGTCAAACTAGCGCTGTGCGTGGGTGTTTGGTCGCTGCTCTGATAGAAACGTGCCCTCTGCCCAAGCACAAACCGTTCCTGCAGGTTTTCTCCGTGGTCTCTCACACACACAATAACTCAGCTCAGTCCAGCTCTGCTTAGTGAAGCAGCTCTGGTGGGATCTGCAGGTCGTAGCCTGTAGCAGTCCTGCAGCCCCCTGTAATTAAAACCTCAGCATTCCTCGTGCCTGCAGTTTGCAGTCGCAGCTGAGGTGTCGTGTTCTCCCTTCCCCGGTCTGGCATCCCTGGCAGAACCTCTCAGCCAACCTAATTAAATAATCGAGGCTGCTGCTCCTCTCGCCACAGCTTGTTGTGGTGCGTTTGTTCTCCTTCCTTTATCCACTATTTCCCAGAACTTAACAAAGCAGTAAAAACAGTAATTAGTGCTCTCTAATTGCTTATAAATAATAATATAACAGGCTCACTGTCAAAATAACAACACAAAGCAATCTGCTCTTTGAGAATCCTTCAGCGCTGAGGTGTTCAAAGTGGTAAACAATATCACAGTAATTTGCCCCAAAAAGCACACGCTGTAAATGTCCGTTACCCCGACGGCTGTCACGAGCTGCGCTCCCCGATGCGCATCTCCTTCAGGTCTGATTGCTGCTCCCTGTTTTCCTGACCTGTAGTACTGACCAAATGGTTGCACCTACTCCTAATTTTGTATTTTTTTTTTTTTTTTTTACCACTTGCTATGCTCCAAACCCACAATCCAATTTTCCCAGCCTCGTGATCCTGGCCAAGCGGTCCCGGTGCTGCCGTGGCGTCACCAGCCCCGTCTCTTTGTCTGCCGAGGGGACTCGTCTCTTGCAGCTGGTAAATTATTAATGGAGCTGCTTGGGGGAAGCGGGGGCACTGCCAGGAGGCGGCGGCCGTGGAGGCTCGGGGAGCCCCAGGCGGGTGGCACAGGGTGCAGGTGGCAGGAGAGTTGGATTTCTGCCTGAGGGCAGGACAAAAGGGCGCTTTCCGGCAGCCCTGGAAGAGATGAAGCAGATGGGCAGGGTGTGTGAGGAGGGCTGGCCACAGGGAAGGTTCACACTTGAGCATTTTTCATCTGTTTGCTCTTACTGAAGCCCTAGAAAATGGATGGAAATGGTCTTTGGAGTCTCCTGCGTATGAACAGAAAAGCGGTGGGGGAACGCACATCGCGTTTTGTTCTTGCGTACTGGCTTAGATGCTGTGCCGCGTTAATGTGCTTTATTGACACGTAGCATTCTCTGTGATTCATGAGGGATGATGAGGTAATCTGGAGACAGGTCTCCTTCCACCCACCCCAAAGTGACAAACACAACCCTTGGCAGCATCCTCAGCTTGCTCATTTGCCATAAAACCCTTGAGAAATCTGTCATGTACATGAGACACAGCTGCAGCCAGCAGCCACAGTTCTTTATTAGTTCTTCTTACAGAAGGAATGACAGTGCTTGCTGAATTATTTAATGCTATAGGGATCTTATAAATTTATATATTGGTAAGCTGATAAGGTTTGACATGTATGAAGGATTTTTTTTTAACTCTGAAAGCATATGTGATAGTTCATCATGCTGCACTAGCAACAATAATAGAAAGGCGGGGGGGATTCTTCCCCCCCATCACTCTTGTAGCTGCTAACACCAAATCACCACTCGTTTTGGCTATCATGTGGGGAAGGGAATACAGAAGTCAGCAGGAAGCCGTAGCTTCAAGGCATCATCTCAGGTCAGAGCTGTTTTCTTTCTCCTAAATACGCTGATTCAGGAGGAAACATGCCTGGGAAGGTTGGCTCAGCTCCTCGCTCTTCCAGGATAAGGCAGCCCCGAGCGTATAGTACCACAGAGGGGTTTTGTTCTTGGTACTGAAGTGAGATTTTCTCTGCTTGACATGAATATCGCAACAGTAATGGCGTGGTTCCCTGCCAAGTCACTGCCCTGACCTGTCCGCGGGAGCGGGCTGTGTTTCTGTAGTGCTGCGGGCATCGGCAGATACATGGGCACCTTTTTTTAAAAGGAAGTTTATTTCTCTTTGGAATTTGCACCCAAATCCATATTAGAGGATGTTTGCAAAACTTTTTTATCAAACTGATTGTGAGATGATTGGATTTGAAATGCCAGTCGAAGGCATTGCGGAAGAGAGCACGTGCTCTGTGGAGAGTGCCCCGAGCATCCAGAAAGGTTTTGTTTGCTTGTGAAACATGTCACTTAGCCAACAAAGCTGCTTCCACTGTCGCCGTACCTCACTGAGGTGATCTCTTCTTGCCGAAGGTTATGGGGCAGGGAAGCGTGTGTATATCCTACCCCCATCCCGCAGCGTTCTTGCTGAGGAGGATACCCGGGGAATGTCTTTAGAATGAGCGTTAGTCTGTGAATTGTGTCACGGCCAGATCCTGTGGCCAGCTGCACTGGTAGCTCTTGCTGGGTTGCGCTCGCAAGCCCATGGAAAGGTCGGAGATCAGAGCAGGTCGTTCTGGAAACGGCTTGGAGTGCAGCTGCAGTGGGTATCGAGCTGTGAAAGGGAATGTACGGTGCTGGCTTGTTCCAGCTCACCCTGTGGGTGCCTCTGTGGGAGCTGTTTGGAGCGGGATTGGGAAGGCACAAACTGCCCTCTGCTGGGCTGTGCGAGCATGGAGAAAGCCTGCGTTGCTGCTACACTCATGGCTAGCTTTAATCTGCTTTGCTAGTCTGCCCCAGAGCTCCCGAGCTGCTCTTCTGTGTTTCATCGTGCTGACTGTTTTTTAGAATGCATTCGACTCGCTGGCAATGAGCAGACAGAAACAGACAAACAAAAACCAAACCAACCAACCAACCAGAAACCAAGTTGCTCTCAGAAGAGATCTTTCATGACAGGGCTCTTTCTGTACAGCACCGTTCTGCTCTGCCGGGCTGGGTGCGTGGATTTTTTTAGTGGCCCGTGAAGATGTGGATGCAAATTCATCCATGGGGTGAATTTCTGTGCGGGAACAATAGATCATCTGCAAAAGCAGCACACGTGTGTCTTGTCCGTACCTAAGGGAGGGACGTTTATGATGCAGCCATTTCCTCCCCTTTGCTCCCAGGACAGAAGTTAATGACTAGCAAATGGCATCACAGGGGAGAGTGAACGCAGCCTTCCTGCCCTGTGCATGTCTGTGGGGAATCCCATATGAAGCCGTTGCATTGAGCTAATTTGGTAAGTACTGAAGGAAATCAGACAATGGGAGATGAGACATGAGGCCATCACGGAGAGAATCGCAATACAGGACTCAGGCACACACAGAGCTCTTCTCAGGTGGGACCAGCTGCTCCCCCTGCTCCCTCCCTTCCCAGCAACAGCGTCCAAGCCTAAAAGGAGCGTGTGCCTGCAACGTGGTTCCTTCCTCTCACTTCTATTCATGCTACTGATCAAAATGATTATCTAAAAGGAGTATCAACACAGAGATGAAACCATGGAGGAAATATTTTGAAAAAGTAAATGAATAAATACGGGGTTAAAATGCTTCTAGTCAAAAACAATGCTTTCAGCTGGAAATAGCTGAATTCTGGACTTCTGGAATTGTTCTTACTTGGCCTGGACCCACAGGGTTACTGGCATGGTAGCCAAAGATCCCAAAGCACGGTAACAGGCAGTTTGAACCACCACTAAAGGCTGATATATTTTACTGGAGAAATTGATTCAGCCAGCTGAAATTTTTTCCTCTAAGAATTTGCAAATGAATGCACCCAACGAATCGCTTTACAGCGACAATAATAAAATGAAAGGTGTCTCTTCTTTTTTGTTTCCTGTTTAATGGTGCTGTCATTTAAGTTTTCAGTCCAAACGCCTGCAAAAAGATAATCCTGACCGGGGCTCCTGCGCACGCCTTATTGCCAGATGCTGTTCCCGTGAGGCCGGGTTCATAATGCGGATTTTATGGCAATACAGGTCTTAGGGCAATTCAGATGCCTTGCAATTAAAGGTAAGGATTGTGTGTAATCTGGGATATCTGCTAAATCCTCCTTCTTTATAAGCCCGCTTTCTCTTCCTAAAGTCGGCTTATATGGAAAGATCGATGTTTATTAGGGCTCTCGGGCATGGTTTGCTGTGCGCCTGTTTTGTAACAGGCAAGCCCAAGATATGTTCCGTGATCGTTTAGATTCCTTCTGTTCTCACATGAGAAAACATGCAAACACCATAACAGGTTGCTTAAAAGCACATCTTCGTAGGCGAGTACAAGCAGATATTGGTGTGAGTGCGTAGTGTTCTGCTTTCCAGGGCTGCAGCGTGTCTTCGATGGCCAGGTACCGACCGAAGTCTGACTGAACAAAAGGCGCTGGCCAAAGGGCTGCCAGTGAGGATGCTCGTAACAGGTACATGAGACATTGGGCCTGCTCTGGAGCACGTGTGGCTCTGCAGCAAGCAGTTCCAGTGGCTTTAAGGGAATCTATGACAGCAACAGAACGGAGAGGTGTTTGCAGAGAATGGAGGCTGAATCCTGCAGATAGAACAACTTGTAACTGCTTCCTAGCTAAACGAGGAACTAGACCCTGGGGCAACAGACAGACCTCCATTTTTGTGGTAGACAGACCTGGTTCCTTGTTGCTCAGGCAGGCTGTGAAAGCTTCTTTTTCTTTTTGCACCACCTGAAAGCCACAGCCTGTCCCTGAACCCCACAGCGAGCTGTTTGCGAGTCATCTGCTCTGGCCTGGGAAGGAGAAGAGCAAACTGACCCCAGTGGCACTTAAACCTGTGGCTTCAAGGAGTGTTTTCCTCTAGGTGAGACCACTAAGCCATTCCTTCAGGCTGTGTAAACAGTTTGACTTGAAGAGGGACAGGTGGGCGCAAATATTATGGTTAAGAGTACTCGGGTGTCGGAACTGTGTGTTTCTGAGTTGCCCTGTCAGCCACCTTGCGTTTGAAGGGCTGGTGACGTGTTGGTTAGGAATGCCTTACTGTTGCTGGGAACTAAGGTTTTGGTTATTCCTTTCCATTCTGGGTCACTTTTGACCAGCAAAAGGTTTCCTGGCCTCCTTGGGGTGCCCTCAGCACAACTGATCTCTGTGGGCAAGGCGAGCGTGGGCAGCTTCCCGAGGGGTACCCAATGGTGCTGCCCCATTCTGCTTCTCCTCCGTGCAGGTTTGGGTGTTTTTGTGACAGGCAAAAATACCAGGAGCGGATAAAGCCAGCTCTGTTGCCTTCATGTCACCAAGGCTCAGCACTGAGCTTTGCTGCACTGGGTGCGAACAGCCAGAGGTGAGTGGAGAGAGACTGCTGGGCCCTGAGAAAACTTCTCTTCTAGCCCTTCAAACATGATTTTTTTTTCTTCCTAGAGCAGCTGGTCTTTTTTAATACCCAAAGTTACAAGCCATGTGAGCACATTTGATTTCACGTTTGCGGTAATACTTTGCCAAAATAATAAATACAGAGCAGAGCAGATAAACAGCTTCAAGCATGCCCATCTCCCCGCAGACAATAATTCAGGAAGGTTATTCACTGTGCAGCGACGTATTCCTAAAATACCTTTGCGGCATGCTCCCTTTTGTTCTAAATAACTATTGATTCGGAGGCTGAGGTCCTGCTGTTTGCCTGTTGCTGCAGGGTATCGTTTGTAATTTGCTGACAACAGGGGGCAGAGCGAGTTTGTGTTTTAAAGGAGGAAAAATCACTGTCAGAGAGGAGTCAATGACTTTTTTTTTTTTTTTCCCCCAAATGTAAGCCTCATCTTATTGAAAGAGATAATACCAAGTGCTTCTCTGTTTAAATCTGCCATGCAGAACTTGTGGAGGTCTAAGCATTTCAAGAGCTTGTTTGCTAGCTCAGATCATCTTTTATAAAGCAGATAAGGCAGTTAATCTATAAGTTTGTATTTATTTAGGTTGATTCAAAATCTTTTTATTAACTGTTTATTTAATTTTAGCCACCCAATATGGCTCTGGCAAGCTCTCAGCATACTTCTGGCTGCCTTGACTGTCTAAAGAGACTTTTGGCAGGGTCCTAGGTCTGGGATTTGCACGCTTTTTCCATCCTAACAAGCATGCTTGAGGCGCCTAACCATACTTAGAAAATAAAAAAGGAACAAACTTCACTTAACCATGAAAGGAGTAGGAAGGGAATCTGTTGCTTCCATCATTACCTCTGCACGCCTTGGTCTAATTTTGACTTTGATGCTGAAGAAACGACAACCTGATTCCCATTGCACTTGAAGAAAGGCACTTTAATTATTGTTTTGTTTCTTTAAAAGAAGTAAAGCAGCCTTAAAGGTATAGGTGTAGTGTTTTGTAAGTATTGGTGCTTATCTGACTAGGTAACGCATGGCCTCTGGAACAGACTGGAATCCAGCTTAATATTTTTTAAATCTTTATATATATATATATATATATATATATACACTCCAGCTCTCTACTGAGGATCCAGTTCTACTGACCTGAGTTTCTTATTAACCTGCAGAAGAACCCTCACCTAGGGAAGATATTTTCAGGTCCCGACAGAGCTGTGACTAACAGCTCGCAGACAGCTCCGTTCTGTCTGGTGCATCGGCTTGAGCTGTCCTGGTGTGGAACGTGGGTTTCCCCACGCACGTGAGGCGCAGCCCG
>VXAV01000211.1:103022-120683 GCA_013399715.1 Alectura lathami | reverse complement strand
TACAAATTATCAGTTGGTTTCATTGTAGCACCAGCCAGGACACTGTTTTCTGATTAATACACTTCAGTGAGTTTCAAGTCAGAGCACAACTGTGGACTGCAAACACCCCCACTCACCCCCTACAGCTCCAGAGCAAAAATTAGAAAAAAAAAAAAAAAAAAAAAAAAAAAAAAAAAAAAAAAAAAAAAANAAAAAAAAAAAAAAAAGAAAAGTCAGCTGCAGCAATGTCCACTGTTGTTTACCATTTTTGTCATTTCTCATTAAAAAAAAAAAAAAAATACTGACACAACCCCCCAAAAATGATAAAATAGAAAATGTCTCCAAACAATTTTCAAAGTAGTTTTTCCCCCCAAATCCAATTCCTCAATATTTTCATTCCAAAATATTTTCCCTGCGAGATTTTTTTATTTGTAATTAATACGATTTCAGAAAAATGTCTTCAACCTACTTTGCAACAACAATAAGGAAAAAAAAATTGAATCCCTTCCAATACCCCACAGCTAAGAGCTTCGTCACTGGTCTTATTACAGCCCTGTGAGTGAATGGAACCATTTGGTTCAGACACATGTTCTAGTAGATAAAAAGACATCTTCCCTGCCCCATAAATCTTGTAATCTTAATACCAATTTTATTCCTACATGCATTCACAAGAAGATACCATTGTCAGCAAGCACAGCAATTTGTTCAGCAGGGAGCTGAGTCTAGCCTTTAGCCTAACTTGAATGTTCTCTCACACACCTCTGAATTGAAAAGCGAATCAAGCACATCTGCTGCAACTGGGAGCAAGACGATGTAGTAAACAAAGTAAATATTTTCCTGCACTTTTTGGCTGAAGTGCTGACATTGCATAAATTTGAGGAGATAAAAATGGTAGTCAGGAGGGCAGAGATTAATATTAATGACAGACCCTCTAAAAGCATATTCTTACAAGTGTGGTCTGGTTTCAAGGCATAAATTAGTGTTAATTTTTCCCACTGTTTTATATAAAAAGAAAGCACAGTATTAGCACCATTTACTGAGCAATCTGATCAATGATGAGTGAGGCAATTTAGATGAGGTCACTGTTTGAGCTGTTGTATGGATTTACTGAAATAACAGTAACAGCAACAAGCAGAGCAGGAGTAAAAAGAGTTAATTATTTCCGATCCCTAAAGTACATTTTAGGTGGAGAGAAATTAAGTGACTTAAAGGTTATTGACAGGTTCTATTGCAAAACCAAGAACTGAGTCTAGAGCTTCCCAATTTCTATCCATGTCACAGATACCAGCTTATACCATATTCTGTAACGAAAACCAACCCAAAGCTAGAAAAACAGATTTTCTGGAGTTCTGTATAGTATGTACTTTAAAGAGTAGCTTGAGAGAAATGTGAATCATAGGCAGCCAGTTTGCAACTTTTTCTCCTTTTATTGTATTGCATTGCTGGAAAGAGAAAACATTTGTAACAAATATCAGTTGGATGAGATAAAGTTATGATAGACCTTTAGTAACAAAAACTGTGAAACACCTGGAGTACAAAGATTTCATAAAGCACATTTTTTTTTTGACAAATGCCATAATCTTCATTAAGTTAAGCCCAAATGACCAACTAGGGTGACAGAGCTAGCCTGACTGGCCACACTGAACCTGTCAGGACACATAATTCCAGCACAACTGATTTGTTTGCTTGTATGAAAAATAATCAGTCAGTCACTTTCAGACAGAAACAAAATGCTGCAAAGTAATGTCATGAACTCAGAGTTTGGTTCACCTGTCTTCACCTGTAAGCCTGCTCTTACTTACAAAGTCATATTTACCCTGTGCGTTCACCTGCGTTTTTCCCTAGGGTGTGCAACAATAAGGACATGGACCTATTGGAGTGGGTCCAGAGGATGCCACGAGCATGATCAGAGGTCTGGAGCACCTCTCTTATGAAGAGAGGCTGAAGAGAAGTGGAGTTGTTCAGCCTGGAGAAGAGAAGGCTCCAGGGGGACCTGATAGTAGCCTTCCAGTACCTAAAGGGTGCCTACAAGAAAACTGGAGAGAGACTTTTTACAAGGGACAGAACAAGAGTTCAATAGCTTTAAACTAAAAAAGGGAAGATTCAGACTAGATATTAGGAAGAAATTCCTTGCTGTGAGGCACTAAAACATGTTGCCCAGAGAAGCAGTGGATGCCTCCATCCCTGGAGGTGTTCACGGCCAGTTTGGATGGAGCTTTGGGCAACATGGTGTACTGCAAGGTGTATCTGCCCACATTAGGGAGGTGGCACTAGCTGACTTTTATGGTCCTTTCCAAACCAAACCATTCTATGATTCTAGAATATGGTTTGTCCACGTTTATACTTTGACATATCTTGGTCTGTTACAGTGTCTTTCTCAAAGTGGCTGCATGTTTATTTACTGACTATGTTGGATCGCACTGAATTCTTCCTTTGGTGCTCTTTCAACAAGAAAATCAGACAGTGCCACAAATGTGCAAGGATATTGGGAAAAAAAAAAAAAAAAAAAAAAGGTTTNGAAAAAAAAAAAAAAAGGCTTATTTTTGACCAATTTATCTATACATTTCTTTTTTGTTTCCTCAGGCATACTAATCCAAATGCAATCTAAACCATGATAGGATTTGTTCTTACATTCAATTGACCTAATTTGATGAGTGTTTTTGCCAGGATTCTTATGATAGGGATTAGATAGCCTTTGTGTAGCATAAAAGTCACAAGAAGGGAGGATTGTGAAAATAACAAAGCGCTTTTAACTGGAGGCTGAAAAAAGAAACTACAGCACTTGACAATCTTTTTAGTAGAAGGGCTTTTTAAAAAGAGCAGTTTGTAGAAGGAGAAACAGAGGAGGTCAAGTGACAAAGAACAGGTCTACGTTACAGGGAAAGCAACTGAAAAGTGAAGGTACTGCAATGCAAAGCAAATGCTAAAAGAATTTGCTGACTCTTCAAATCCTTCAGCAGGTACCCTGAAGAGAAGTCACACTTTTTTTTTTTTTTTTTTTTTTTTTTTTAAAAAAAAGGAGCATAAACATTTCAGATCATTCCATTTTGCTGGTAGGCAGATTTCATTATTTAAAATTATTCTTTTTTACATCCTTTACTTGTTTTCCTCATCATGATTCAGTAGCGTGCCTAAATACAAAATGGATCCTTATGAAATCAACTCAATGACATTTACAATTTAGCAACTATTAAAATACCTCAGTGAAATTAGGCCTTAAGTGAGATTTTATATGTGACCAAGGCAAACCTTATATAAATATGCAAAGATGGTATGTAACAGTCACATCACTTTCTGACACCCTCATATACCTCCATAGACATCAAAGAAGTCACATTGATTTACGCTGCTAAGGACTTGTCTCAGCGTATATATCACATACACAAGCTGCATTTTTGGTCTGTTAAACAAATAGCACTTTTCAGATGAATGACACACTACATAGCACAATATAACAGCAAGACTCTTCAAAGAATAATTATGACAAGGTCCAGAGCAGAAGGTTTTGAGTAAGCAAAGCCAAGTTTGAAGTTATTATCAAGAAGAAAATTTACACTTTTCCTTAATTTTGCAAAGGTATATACCATTCTTGCACATGTTTTATGTCAAGAGTGTCCTACAGTTGAGGAATGTAATATTCCATCAAAGTGCAAGAGAAGCCAAGGGGGGGTATCAAGAAACAAAGGTGTCAATCAAAGCAACTATCTGTCATGCTGAACTTGTGCTGTGCTCTGTTTAGCATAGACCCATTTTTGTCTGTTCCTATCACAAAAACTTATGATGGTAATAACTTAGAATCAGAGAATCCTGGAATAACCCATGTTGGAAAGAACTGAAGAAGGTCTCCAGCACAACGTTCATTATGGGAAGCTTTGGAGTCAGGCCAGGCTCTACAGGGCTTTGTTAAAATGGGTATTGGACATCTTCAAGGATGGAGATAGTAAAATCTAACTCATATTGCAAGTGCTCAGCCTGACTATCTGAGTTTCTGAACTCCTTCTAGTTTGATGATGGCTTTCTTGCACTGGGGGCCCCAAAACTGGATGCAGTGTACTAAAGTCTTCCTGGATGCCTTGTTTATTTACTTACAAAAGCCCAGAGTTTCTTTTTGTCCCTTGACTGTCAGAGTGTCAGTCAGAAGATACCTGGGGACGAGGAGACAGGAAGAGTGGGAACTCCTCCAGAATGGGCACAACAGGTCCTCCCCTGCCAGTGCCTGTCTCACCACCCTCTGGCCAGGGAGCAGGACAGGCCAGGGGACAGCAGCTGAGAGCATCAGGAACCTCTGTAGGGATGGGGATGGACAAGGCCAGGCCAGGATATCAGCCTGTGGCTTGGGGTTGGAGCCCATTTCAGCTGTGCCCCTGGCCAGGCACAAGCAGGGCCTGAAACCAGAAAGGCAAGCCTAGGGTAATCTAATTTCTTCCAAAAGTTGTGCAGCTTACTCCTTTTGAAGTCTGGAGCACACACCATGGTTATCTTGGTTAATTTTCCAGCAGAATGCCAATACACCTTTTGCTCATTCTTCCAGTAATAACAATCTACTGTATATCCATAATATTCTCCATTCAAGGATATCAAATAATAGTTGATGAGACTTTACAGAGCACCTGCTGATATTTTTGCTGATATTTTTTATCCCCAGATGGGGAAACTGTGACACCAGTTCATGTGATATAATTGTAGAAAAACAAGTGTAGGAGCAATAACAGAACCTCTAAATGATTCCTCTTGTAAAAAACACACCAGTAATTCTGTCTTCCATCACTCACAAGCTGGTTGAAGCTGAAACAAAGAACAAGATCACTTCATTCATGGATAAACACAGTATGTTAGGTAGAAGTTGTCAGGGCTTAACAGAAATCCTGCCTTTCTAACCCAGCCTCAGTTTTATGGGGATTCAGCAAGTGGCTAATGGAGATACTGAATACATTAGACATCTAGATTTTTAAAAAGCATTTTTGTAAGATAGTTAGAGAAACCAAGCTGCCAAGTGATCACTAATCCAAGCTTTTGTACTGAAGCTGGTGGTTGTTTTCAGGATGGAGTTAACAGTGACGCCCCCTTGGATCCTGAAGAGAGTACTTCCTACAGTTTCAAAGTAAACAGAATATTTTTGGGGAAAATAGGAGAGGATGAATATTCCATCTAAACTTGGGAAAGCATATTAACATTTCATCAAGTTGGAAGTTACTTCCCTTCTTCCTTCACAGACATTAGGAATAATCATGACCCTTTCAGCTATGAAGGGCTGATGAGCTTACTGATCAGTGCTCCATCTTGTATACCTTCTCACAGCTTGGAGACTGCATTTTGTACCTACATCTCTGTGTCTTCTAAGGAAATTGCAGTTTGAGTGCTCTCCTATGTTTCCTATCTCTGGTCATAAATGAGCCTTATATTGGAGTCCTTCAATTAGGCTGCTAGTCACAAGTAATCTGAGGTCCTCACCAGTGCACCAGCTAATATCCTTCTCATTGTTTCAGGTCCACAGAGAAAAAATCAATATTATAAAGAATCACATTGGTGTCTTGCCTACAAATTAGTTTTTTGACGGGAAAAAAAAAAAAAAAAGGCAGCTGGTTTATTTCTAGCTATTACGCAGAAGAGTTACTTGTTTCACTAGTGCATTTCATTTAGTCACTTACCTCCACATCAAATCTGAAATGATAAATGATTCTCTTTCTTAGTCAGCTTTAATAACAGCTTTGTTATTTCTATTCAACAAAATTATCTCAAAAAGAAACATGTATAACAAGGAAACAGAGCCCAGCTCAGTAAGTTTCTGTTGTCCCAAGAAAGCTTCTTCTTATTTAACTTCTTTGTCCATCCAGATTTCTCGTAAGTCTTTCTCTTCATCCACCAATGACTCCTTCATTCCCTGAAGATTTAAATTCCACACCTTTCACTTTTACATCTCTAGATAAATTCTGAGGGAGAATACAATATGCATAAAACAGTCTGAATGTATAGTCATTACAAATATGCAATAATTATCTTTAAATAATCAGAATTAAAAACTCAAATGAAAATGTTACCACAATCAATACCTATATTAAATTAAGTACAATATGAAATATGGGTATTATAAAAGCTGAAGTATCTTGAGATGTTGTTCAAGTTGATAAGTAATAACATGCTAGTCGGAGACACAGATCCATACCTTTCATCCATCCTGACAATACAAGCACAGATTTCTCTCTTGTTCAGTGTCTCATTATACCTATTTTTGCCGCAGATAATTTTAGCCCTATAAATTCTCTCTGATAGCTATTTACAGTGTGCTTCTGCTCTTCAAAGTGACAGTGGAGCTCCATAAGCATTGCACGTCAGTGATTTTCATATCAAATAAGCTCAGTTTAAAATCTGAGGGGGTTTTCCTTCACTTCTTCCAACTCTGCAATGTCAAGCCTATGCCTACACAGTGCTAACCAGAGCTGGGGTTTTCGACAGAAAGAGCCACACAGATGTGCCCACCAGGGGTCTGGAGGTTGTGTTCCAGGACTGAGCTTGCTCCAGAACATACTTACATGTCCGGTTTCTGATTGCTGGATACACAAGGCTCAGATACATTTTTCTTCTTTTATATCACTGCTGACAATAAAGGTGACATCACAGTTTTATCCATATGTCTTCAGGTTACGTCCAGCTCTCTCCATATGATGCTAATTTCCACCCCTTAAAGGACATTTTCCGCAAAGTAGTTTTGTCTTGGTGTAACTTTGGAGACAAGAAGATGGCAAAAGGCTTATGAAGGTGTGACTGAGTCGTTACTGCTGTCAATTAGGTGGCAGCAGGTTTGACTGCCGTATTCCAAACTGAGTTACCAGTTCTGACAGCTAAGGAAAGAAGTGAATACACTTCTATTTGTCAGTACAGTGATCACATTTGACTCAAACCTCCCAAAACACGGTGCATTTGGAATGACATGTAGTAGCTTTTATGGTCACTAATCAGAAGAGAAACATGATTTATTGTAACTTTCATTTTTTTTTAATGCCGATATCTGGATGAAATAACCAACTGCGTCGAGAAAATCTTACATAACCTGAAATAATGATCCAAAGTTTTCAAGTGACCATATATACCTACAATATTAGCCCAAGCTCCCTAATCTTTATTGAATGTGCAGTGCACCACTGTGGTATAATAGTGTACATTACAGTCATTTGTTTTTCAGCACTGAAAATTTAAATAATGTTAAACTTTCTTTAGGCTTGATGTAAATTTAACTTGCTTATACAGCAAACTCCAATCTTTCCCTGGATACATTCTTCATTCCTCTTCTCTCCTGACCTTTGAAAATCTTCCCCATGACTTCCAATCAAAACAGTCTGTACATCAGAAATTCCTTCAGATCTTGCTGGAAGATTAATCATTCTGTGTTCCAAATATTCAGTGGAGGGTCTTTTAGTTAGTTAATTTCCCCAAATCACATTCACAGAGTGTCTGAGTAATAAAAATTGGCAGAAATGATAAGTGGCAATATCCTACACTTGCCATTGAAAAGGACATGAATTCTTCCTCACCAAAGATATTCATTCCCCTAAGTGCAGTTTCTGCTTTCTATGTTAGATTCAATAAGCAACCTATGCCTGAAAGATAATATGTGACATTTAGAGGCCTGATTCACCCTAGGCAGAATCCAGAACTCTTTGTTGAGTGCCTGAGTGTGAGACATAGAGAATAACACAACACCAAACGAGACTTGGGACAGCTACAGTGCTGAGCAGAAAGCTGCCAAGAGTATTTATGCTCAGAATGGAGCCACCCAGGTGTNAGGATATGGCTTTAAAACACCTCTGCTCTGGTTCTTAATCTACTTTATTTCCAGGAATTCTCAGAATCTAAAGATAACCCAGATATAAGAGCAGAGAGGTCTAAGAATGTGTTCTCAGAAAATATCCTCTGACTCTCCCAGAGTACACGGGCAATTAGCACAGACACATTCCAAATAACTTGTCAAATTCAAGGCTTCTCATACCCAAGACTGCAAGATGAAGGTGCATTTGTGTGTTTGCAGAGTGTTCATGCTGACCTCATAGAATCACAGAGTAACGTAGAACGGTTTGGGTTGGAAGGGACCTTAAAGATCATCTAGCTCCAACTCCCCAGCCATCGGCCAACCACTAAACCAGGCACCAGATCAGGTTGCCCAGGGCCCCATCCAACCTTGCCTTGAACGCCTTCAGGGACGGAGCAGAAAAAATAATCACCACTGGGCCACAGTGAGCAGGGTCATTCAAGTCTGATGGAAGGTAGAAAGGTAATTAGGCAGTGCAACCCTCCACCCAGTGCAGGCGTCCCTGCTTGAGCAGAGGTTGGACCAGACAGTTTCCAGAGGTCCCTTCCAACCTCAACCATTCTGTGATTCTTTGAAAAAGTAAAAGAAGGATTTGCTGCTTGGACATGAGGCATCTGCTCAGACAGGGATGCACAGTTTCTGTGGCACACAGTTTCTGTACTTACCATTCCCACAAGTTTAATTTTTTCTTTCTGTTAGAATAGAAATATATGTGTCCAATTCAAGGTTGTGAATTTAAGGAGAAGGAACCAGGTCTTTAACAGCATAGTCATGTAGTGCTCATCTTTCAATCTCTGCACTTTTCCACGTAAGATCTTTTATTTTTAATTCCCATGTATATCAAAGCTTCATCATATAATTTTCTTTGTAGTAATCCTCCTTGGAAAGTACCAGCAGGGTTGTTCAAGATGAAAAACACTTCAGAAACATATTAGTTATCATTGTGATAATGGGATTTATCATCTGCAAACTATACAAGTAACATAGTAGATATCCTAACTTTAAGTTTGTGCTCCCACTGATTGGTAACTCTCTTGGGATCCTCCACCACCATATGGGTGACCATATGGATTGGGACACTTGTTTATAAACCCTGTTATTTATGCACATACAAAGCTACCTAGGGAAAATAAACTTCCCCTAGATTTTGTTATAGAGACAGACACTAAAGCATTGTCATTCCAGAGCGGTAGGAATTATGTTTTTCGTGTACATTTTCAATAAAGCTAGAGAAAAGCCTTAGTTAAAAACAAACAAACAAACAAACAAACAAAAAAACAAGGACTTAAATCAGTACTAAGGTAAAAAGCTATTAACGGTGCAACTGCATCACTTTTTCTTCTCCACAGAAAGAACACAGAAAGGTAAAAGGAAGAAAAAATGTTTCTGGCAACAAGACTGAGTCTGATAAAGAATACAGTGTTTTCGATCTTGTAGAATGCATGAGAAATATCAGCTGGAAAAGCAGCAAATGAAAGAGTCCTACCAGTAAGGGCAATAAGTTCAGATTTTGTTTTTTTACATTAGCAAAGGTCCAGAAAAAGTTAAGTAGCTCTAAGTCAACAGTCATCTGCATTCACAGGAGCATAACTGAGATCAGACCCTAGCCTGGAAACTGTTATAAAACTAATAATTCTAGAATAACATTTTAGGCAAATGATAATTTACATTACTTAATTTGTCTTTTACCTAAAGCCACTTAATCCACTAGAAAAATTAATTTGTTGTTAAAAGACCTTTTATACCCCATTGACTTCAATGGGCATTGGATAAATATTAGTTCACAGCAATTTTTAAAAGGAAATGGAGATAAATAGAAACTAGTTTTAATATTCTTCAAATGATACAGTACAAGTAAGAAATAGTATGAAACACTTTATGTCAAATCATTTTCACATGCCTTCTGTAAGTCAGTAAAAGAATTCTTTCTAACACGAACTTATACTAACATATACACACAAATGCCATTACACAGGGCCTCGCATCGAATCCAAACTGTTTTGCACACAATGCACAACATCAGCTCAACACTGATACACCTTGAAAGTAAAACCTGCAAAAGCATTGGCCCTTGCAACAACACATCCATTCATGTTCATGTTCACACTCAATAACAGAAACGTGGCCAAGCATTATATGTAGTGAAAGGCAGAGCTCTCTCTGCCTGTCCCTTGTGAAGCTGTTATGCACATCCCTAGGCATCACCATCCAGATTCTCCTAGTCCCTGTTCTTCCAAGCTGGGAAACTTGCTGGGTCCTGGGAATAGGCTGTGGGCCTCTTCACCTTCCCAGCTCATGGATGAAGGGAAGAAGGAGAAGGTGTCTAGGTCTCAAGAGAACATGTAGTTAAACGTGAGCAGGACCTCAAACTGAATACAGGAGCTAGGGAATACAACTCAGATTGCTATTTTTTTATTTTTATTTTTATTTTTTAGATACAGCTCAAGAAACTGCTTGATTTGTGTTTAGCCTCTACAGGCACTTAAACAATGGTTTATAACAAAGCATAGCTTACGTTTTCAAACTGTTTGCTTCAGCAGCACAGCACTGCAGGGAGTTTTCACAAAGCAATTCACCTTCAAAGCCCAGTGTGCAGGAATGGCTTCCTTGCCTTTTGAAGCCATGTAAGGGAAATAACAAGACTGTGTGAAATGGGGCAAGTATTTCTTTGTGCTGCAATTCTCAATTTATCTGAAATTCCAACTTACTTTGACATGAATCAAGTTAACTCAACTGCGAGATCAAATTTAGGAGGTTTCCATTGGCACTTTGCCCCCTTCCCTATAACCCCTGTTATACCCACAGCAAATGCAGCTGCACGTTGGCTGATTTCTCACCAAATACTTACTTCTCACCACTATGTGAATGATCCACACTTGCAGTGACAGAGCAGCACCAGAAGTCTTTTCTAAGGTCAAAGATTTCTTCCAGTTTACCTAAAAGCCACATTAATGTAGCTTTCATATAGAAATTATAGTTGTGTCTCGTACCACATTAAACAGTGCCAGGGAGCATTCTCGGACACAGATTTGATTCTCCGACTGCACTGCTATATTGTAGACGGTGTCTGGTACTGTTTCGGCTCATGCCAAACAGCAGTCCCCAAAACAATGTCCAAGCACACTTTGGGAGTTAGCACATGCCAGGGATCATCCCTGAGAGGCAGCCTGGAGGTAGCAACCCTGTTTAGGAAGCTGTGTACATCAGCCATTAGGTTCAGGGGCGGATGATGGTCTTAGTCACTTCTTGTTTGTTAGAATAAGTAGTCTGCGATTTTGCTCTATTAAACTATACGTCCTAAGGAAGAGATGCATAAAACAAGCTGAAGTTTATAACTGTCTTAGATTACTGAAAGAATGTTTCCATTGCAGTAGTCAGCAATGAATGCTGTTAAGGCAGCTTATGAAAATAAAGGATAGGGCAGGAAGACAAGTCCAGGAAAGATGGATCCAACCGGTGCAATGTACTGTGCAGCAGGTGGAGCATCGGCACAGGTTTCCCAGAGAGGCTGTGGAGCCTCCATCCTCAGATATGTTCAAAGGCCAACTGGGTGTCGTCCTGAGAAACCTACTCTAGGTGGCTCTACTTGAGCAGAGGGTTTGGACCAGATTACCTCCAGAGGTCCCTTCCAGACAAAACCATCCTGTGATTCTGTGATCCTGATGAAGAAAAATAATTTTAACTCTTCTGTTTCTCTTGTGTCACAAAACAGATCAAGGAAAATATCTGTGCTTCTGAACTGTAATGTAACAATTAGTTGTCTTAGTGTGGCTGCATAAGTTTTAGGTAACAGGGATCTTGACCCATGAAGATACCCTGCTCCTGGACGTGCTCCTATATAATTGTGCACAGAAAAGGGAGAATGGGACTGTTGAACTGGTGAGAGAAGAGGGCTGAAAAAAAAAAAAAAAAGAAAGAAGAAAAATCTTTGCTGCCTTTCCCTTATAGTGATTAAATATCAAACCCTAGTACTGACTAACTCAAGCTGCAATGAAAACTTTTCCTTTAAATGCAGAATATATTTCTCAAAAAAGGTGATGAATTGTCCAGCTTCTGAACAAAACAGGAAAAGTACAGGAAAGAAAAACAGAAAAAATCTTTGTCAGGGATTGACAAGTATGTTATTAAGGCTATTTACTCTGCAAATATACCTCTGGAACAAGTAAGCTGTCATCTTGTCAACTGAAAGAACTGCAGAGGCCAACAACTGGGGTCACTAAGTGGACATCTGGTCACTATAAACAGGGTTGAGATCACTGCACTCATTTTTACCACAGGCTACAGGATAAAAGGTCCCAGATCCCACAATCCCTCAAGCTTATCGACACTGAAATATGGCCACATTTGTGGTCCTATTTACTGAATTTGCTTGAGTGTTAAACCACCAATAAACCAAACTTTAGGTAAAATTTGCAAAGGAAATATTTCAGAAGTCTCTTTAATATTTCATAGCTTAAAGAGGGTTGTTGCCCCCTTAAGTATCTCTTCCCAGAGGGCTGGTAGGTTGAAAAACACGGCTATACCACCTCCTTCTCACCAAACGTGCCATGTTATTCTCCCTATATAACTTCTGGATTATAGTCATCAAACTTTTCTCAATAATTAATTAGAAAGATTTCAACTCTGTTAGTAAAATATTTATTTTATCAGCTTTTATAAAATATATTCATGGATTTTTTTAAAGCACCCTTGGACACTGGAGCAATTGCTGGTTCTAGGGAGGGCAACAGTTCTTACCACTGAAAGTGGGCCATGACTTCAGGGAGGTCACTGCTCATTAAATGATTGATATGAGAGGAATTAAAACCAGATCAAGGGAAAAGTGCTGGTAAGTGGAACAGAAATGGAAGGAGTAAACCCAACCAAGGGGCTTGGCTCAGCTGATACCTAACACTGAAACAGATCACACAAAGCTGATTTGCCTTCTTGTTCCTGAATTCATGCTCGTATATGCCCTGTTTAATTAATCTCCTGCTTGCTACCCGGGTCATGATGAAGTAAAAAGAGTAAGTACGGTAGGTCAACAATGCCTTGGTGAACCACATAATCAGCACAATCAGCTCTGGCCAACAGATGTCTGGAAATTGCAGTCTGTGTGTATATTATGTATTTATTTCAGTGCTACCTGATGGTACTACCAACTTATCCTACAAGATGTATCACATGGAATCATAGAGTCATAGAACCATAAATGCTAGAAAAGGCACCTAAGATCATCCAGTCCAGCCATCAACCTAACACCACTGTGACCACTAAACCATGTCCCTAAGTGCCATACCTACACATCTCTTGAATACTTCCAGGGAAGGAGACTCCACCACCTCTCTGGGCAACCTGTTCCAATGCCTGAGCACTCTCTCAGAGAAGTTTTTCCTAACACCCAACCTGAACCTCCCCTGGTGCAGTCTGAGGCTGTTACCTCTCATCCTATCACTAGTAACCTGGGAGAAGAGGCTGACCCCCGCCTCACTAGAGCCTCCTTTCAGGCAGCTGTAGAGAGCAATAAGGTCTGCCCTGAGCCTCCTCTTCTCCAGACTGAGCAGCCCCAGTTCCCTCAGCCACTCCCCATAAGACTTGTGCTCCAGGCCCTTCACCAGCTTTGTTGCCCTTCTCTGGACACGCTACAGGGCTTCAATGTCCTTCTTGTAGTGAGGGGCCCAAAACTGAACACAGCACTCGAAGTGCGGCCTCACCAGTGCCGAGTACAGGGGGACGATCACCTTCCTGTTCCTGCTGGCCACACTGCTGGTCTAATGCAAGCCAGGACGCCGTTGGCCTTCTTGGCCACCTGGGCACACTGCTGGTTCATATTCAGCCAGCTGTCGACTAGCACCCCCAAGTCCTTTTCCACAGCTTTCCAGCCACTCTGACCCAAGCCTGTGGCATTGCATGGGGTTATTGCGATCGAAGTGCAGGACCCAGCACTTGGTCTTGTTGAATCTCGCACAGTTAACCTCAGCCCATCTATCCAGCCTGTCCAGATCCCTCTGTAGGGCCTTCCTTCCCTCAGGCAGATCAACACTTCCTCCCAACTTGGTGTCATCTGCAAATTTACTGAGGGTGCACCCAATGCCTTCATCCAGATCATCAATAAAGATGTTAAACAGGACTGGCCCCAGTACTGACCCCTGGGGGATACCACTCACACAGATCACAAGCTGGATTTGACTCCATTCGTTCTTCCCGAGTTGCCTGCCCCTTCTTCCAAAGAAGGTAAACTCTCTGTTTTTTCCAGAGCCTTAACGAAAGTTCCTTGTTCAGCCAGGTTGGTCTTCTTCCATGTTGGCTCATCTTGCAACACACAGGGATGGTCTGTTCCTGTGCCTCTAAGATTTCCTTCCTGAGGAATGTCCAGCCTTCCTGGACCTCTTTGCCCTCCAGGACCAAATCCCAAGGAAGTCTTCCAACCAATGTCCTAAACAGCTCCTAAGCCTAGCACACTCCACCACAGCAGCAGACCAAACTGGTTTAGGAAGAGGATGCCCATCTGTGCTGGTGGCTAGGGTGGTGTTTGAGCAGTTAGGGTCGGCTTCTGTTAAAATAGTGTGGCTGAGAGAGGCATCAGAAAAAGGTCACACTTTGTGGGTAAGGTCTTCTAACCAGTTGTCTTGAAAGTTGAGGCATGATATGACAACTGTTCCATCTTCCTCTTTCAGAAGAAAAGAGTAAATCATCATTACATTAAATCCTTGTAAGAACTGTAGAGGCTTATCCTAAATTAAGGACAAAAACTCTTGTTTCTAAGTAGGTAGGTCTAGAACAACTTTGTTGAGACTTCTTATCTCTGGAAGAAGATCAGAGGTGCAAACACACCTGCATGATTAGCAAATCCAATATGCTATATGGAGAGATCAACCTGAGCTCTGAAATGGTTGAGCTGATCTAATAGCTCTCACTAATCAGAGGAGTGCCCTACTTATGGCTATGTGATCTCATTGCACCTTAAGTTCATCAGGTACCTTGCAACTTACTAATCCAGGAGAAAACTTCATTTTTTCTACCTAAGGGAGTTTTCTTTCAGCATAAAGGAGGAAACAAAGAGAGAAAAGGAGGAACAAAACTGCCTCTTGTTATCCTTTTCCATGAAAACTCACCCTCAGGCTACTTGCTCTTAAATTGCTTTCTCTCCCTAAATCTTCCTGTACACCAGACAGAAAAACAAACCTCAGAGACCTGGGTGTGACCCTAGGCATCAAGGGAACTCCACCTGTAGGTAGTGAAGTTCTACCTTGAATAAATTCAACAACGTTTAATAAGCCTCTATTCAAAAAAACTCAAAGACAAGTAACTATAGGTCAAATCCCAGTCAGTAGATCTGAGCCCTGTTGAACCTTTCTAATGACTCTCTGGGTGAGTTAAATTTCTTCTCCTCCATTGACCACAGATAGTCAGTAATACAGAGATAATCATATTTCTTGGCATACTCAAAATGATTCAGCAGTCCCATAGGAAACGGGCATTTTGCTTGATAAGTGAAAACTAATAAATAAATAAACACTTTTGTAAATCTGGAATAAATAAAACAGTGCCTGACCTCATGAAAACAGATATTATGATGCATAATGTAAAATTTTAGAAACTAATATACTTAACATTTTCACCTTTGTTATTATGACTGTTTGCACCACTATTAAGCCAGGATTTTGTTTGTTTTATGTCACTATGATTAAGCCAGATTGGAATCTAGGGTTTTTTGTTTGTTTGTTTCAATATATATGAAATGGTGGTTGTTACTCACATTAAGATAATTTCTAAAGAAGCCTGAAGAGGTGTGCATCTCTGCCCTCATGAGTACAATGACTAGAATGAGAGGTTGGAAAGTGGAATGAGAAAAAGGAATGGTAAATAAAAGTGAAGGAGGGGATTCTGGAAACAGAATATTTCAGTATCAGTGTCTAATATGCATCATTTAGAGTGAACCAATAGTAGCAATTATAACACCTCACTGACCTAACCATTATCAGATGGCAATATTGTATAAATATTCATGTCATTGCAATGGATTGCCATCATTATTCACAGCTGTATTAATTTTCATAGTGATATGGTCAAAATACTTTTCATCTTTGTTGTATACATTAAAATTTTTGTTTTGGTAGAGAGAGATCTGCTCCATCCATCTTAGCACGGTTCAGTTGCTGATGAATTACTTAACCCTGACAAAATATTCCTGCTAAACTGCCATTTTCTCCCTTCTAGCCACAATCTACATTTCAGAAGAGTGAGACAAGCACTGGGAGGAGCCAAGCATTTACTATTTGGCTTCAGTGAAATTTACAGATGCTTGCTACTTTTGAGGTCATGAACCAACATCTGCTTCTCTCACTACTGAAACACTGATGCTGTCTGCTGTAATTTCAGTTCAGTTTCAAATCATGGATTTGATTATCAATTGTTGGAGTAAATGGCAGTCTTGCCATGCATCCCATGTGGTCAAGAGAAAGCTACATCCAAAGAATTATAGAGATCTATTTTTTTTTATGATTGCATTGAGCATTCTGTGAGGGAACTAAGAAATAGTAAAATTGTATTTATAGAACAGATTTTATACGCAAGTAGTAAAAGTACTTCACAAATAGTATCGCCCTATGATTTGTGTCCAGCTCTCCCAGCAGTTCAGATAAACCCTTGTGGGAAGAATTGATTAGCCTCTGCTCCATGTTCAAGGCTCCAGGTAATCAACAAAGTATTTGTTTATCAATAGTATTGAAGAAAAAATTCTGGAAATAATTATTTCTGGAAATAATTATTTAATTTACTTAACCAATCAACAAAATGTAAAGTTTATTTTTTATCATTTATGTTTTGGTGATTTAATTTCAATAAATATTGACATACACTTAACATGAAGATCTGAAAAAAGACAAATAAATGAAGACATTATTCATGTATTGGCATATGCCCTTGAATTTCTGTGCTTCGAGATTAGATGGTGTTTTTGTGGAGGGTCCCATACGTCTCAAATATTAATCTCTGAGGGCATAGCATTTCTAATAAGCATTTTTCAGGCAGAAATGTAGAGTTGCACTGAAGGTTTAGCAAGGGTAAGACATGCTGCACAGATATTGTCCAGCTGACCTCCATTTACACAACAGTTCTGAAAATTCCCAAGTAGGTTGACCATCCAAGCAGTGGAGGCTGTGCAAGTCCTGCATCTGAAGGGATACTGAGCACATTGCAGTTGTACAGAACCATGTAAAATCCTCTGACTACCCTCAGATTAAGCTTTCAGACAGACAAAATATAATGTAGAAAATGCAGACCTATGGCAGCCATAAACCACTGGGCTCTGCAAAGCTGAGATATGAAGCAGAAGAAGGTAAATTAAATGGTTATTGTAAATGAAAACTAATCCCTTTAAAAGCTGAGCATTAAACAAATCTCAGCAGTGGGGCGACAATGACATTGTACCACTGTCAAGATCTCTGCAAGTTCACCGCTCTCCATTTACTGTATTTTCTGAAGGATTTTGATCTTGAGAGATCTTCATCACTTATAAATGAACCAGTCATTAGCAGCCTTTTATGCATCTCTGGAGAGCTATCACAGCTCTCATTAACCACTATATCTAAATAACTGAAGCAAGTCTGCTGTTCCAAAGGCATGCATTTTCAAGTCTGAATCTTTACCCACTACCACGTCCTGTTTTACTGAAGTAGAATAAAGCCTAAATAAATTAGGGAAAGCCACAAATCTTTCAGCACTGTCTCAGTTACTGTTTAGGACGTATACAAGACATATTGAACTTCATTCATTCTCAGAGACATTTTCAAGGAAATGATCACTGTCACAAAATATTTCTTCTGAACTGACAGAACTGTTTTGTTTCAACAATTTTTAGTGATCTAATCTGTATATTTCAACAAATGTGATCATTT